>JAUMHI010000069.1:16756976-16777772 GCA_032359435.1 Enteromius unitaeniatus
CGGGGCACCTTTGGGTTTCTTCGGCCCTTTGGGTTCCCAGTCCGAGTCCCTATCCATTAGGCCACGACTGCCCCCAGGTTATCGTTTATAGGTTTTTGTAGGTTATCTCAGCAAATCACAAATCAACCACCCTTTTAAAAATAAAAATACTTCTGGAGCAAAAGCCACTGAAACAGTGGACGGGGCCTGTCACGCTCCATGCCATTCGGGGAAGTTCTTGTTTGCATTTAAACCTCTGATTACCTGGCAAGCGTCCTTTCCCCCGAAGCGAGAGCCTGCACAGATCATGTTGTCATTGACTCTGTAGTAGTAGTAGTATTGGCATTTTTCTATGATCTCCACATCCACCGCACGCAGAATCGGTGACAGATAGAACGAGTATATTCGTGTCACTCCCCATCCACTCACGGTGCAGCTGGTTCCTCCATTTAAATCAGAACTGTCTATGGTTGGCAGTGTGGCCGGCTGAACATAAGCATTAATCTGGGCTGGAACACCGAGCTGGGGGAAAAAATAAGGCAGTGGCTCTTTGTCTAAATAGCGATAGATTCTCTCAATGAAATAAATATTCTGATTTCAATGATACTTCAGCTTTCAAATGTAAACAAACATTTTAAAGGGGCAGTGTGTAAATTTTTGCAGCATCTAGAGGTTGAAATTTCCAATTGCAACCAATGGCTCGTTCCCCCGTTCACCTCCTTTTAGATTTAATATAAATCAATATGTTATGGCAAATATTATTGTTACTTAATCATCATTGTGTCAGTGTTGTATTTACATGAACAACACAGTAACAAAATACGCTCAGTTTGTCTGATGTTTACAGTACAAACATGATGGAGATGTCTACTGTATGTAAGGGGACCCACGGTGTATATAGATATAAACAGCTCATTCTAAGTTAATAAAAACATAACATTGTTCATTGTGTAAGGTTCTTGTACACTTCTGAATACATATTTCTATATATTATATTGCATTTCTGTCAATAGATCCTCCTAAATATTACACACTGCACCTTTAAAAAACAACTATCAACATTTATTGATTAATGACTGCACAATAAACTATATGGAGGAAATTATTTTAGTATCAAACAAACAAATTATTCTGCGGATTCTTCGCATTTATCTCAAGTGAGTATTTAATAATGAGACAAAGTCTTCAAATTACACCACAGAATCTGCCATTTTGAGTATTTGTTGTGTTTCTTACCTTAATGAGCAATATGTCATTGTTAAAAGTTTTTGGATTGTAGGCAAAATGACTGTAGACTCTGGACACATTAAGCACTTGCTCAAATCCCTCTTCTACAGCAAGATTGTGTTCGCTCAGCACCACCTGAATAAAACTGGCCCTGTCCATCCAAATACAAAGCAACATACAGGGCATTTTACAATTGCATAACATCCTTGTATAAACTGTATAAACTTTATATAAATGAAAACAAAGAAGTGTCTGAAATGAGCTGCAGCACGTACGGTCTCCAGCAGTGGGCAGCAGTCAACACCCATGAAGGATGAATGAGGGTTCCTCCACAGTAATGCTTCCTGTCAAACTGAAGAGACGCCTGGTATTTAATAGAGTAGGGCACGACTTCTTGACCCCCGATGATCCTTTGTGCCAGTGTATCTAAAAAAACACGCAGAGAAAATCTACCCATTTTGCATATTTAGGCTACATATCTAACAGTTTAGAAGAATAATTATAGAACAGATGATGTTAAAATTTCTAGACATTTCTATTAAGCGCTCAGAGCCACACCAGCATACCATATAGAGTTTAAAACTCTGTTTTAGCTTAATATTGAATATGTTTATTTGCATATGCAATTATACATGTGCATAATGACTTATACTAACTTTATACTAAATGTTACATCCTGAAGTTTATAATGCGGAATAGACTTCTAAATGGATTAAACAAACTCTGTGAGTCAAACAATCACTTTTTAAACAAGAATTGCATTGCTTACCTTTGAAGGTTACAGCGAGCACAAGAAATACCCACAATAACTGAGCCATTCTGTCAGCGCTGTAAGAAAATAAGTTTCCAAGACAAAAGCAAAATATTGTGAAAGTCTCTCAACGCTTATGATGAATCGCTGAAGTCTGTTAGCATCCTTCAAAACTGTACAATAGCAACCTGATACAGTTCAAGAGTGCAGAAGAAATATCTGATCACGAGATCATGTCAGTTAGGCTTTTTGACTATTACGAGACGTTCCGATGCTTTTTAGACTTCAGACAGTCGAGAAGGAAAAAGGAAATTAAATATGTGAAGACTTACCAGTGATAATTCCTCACCTCCCAAGCCTTGAATGACCTCCAACTGCTGATTTCAGTACTTCTCTCCTTTTATACCGACACCTTATCCACGTCCAGTGCTTTTGCAGGCCTGCTTTTATCTGTCAAACAACACACTGTACATCTATCCCACAGTATAACATATGCTGACCTAGTACCTGACAAAGATGAAGTCCCTCAGTGTCGTGTGTATCTGATTCAACACTCTTTTTTATGACTTATTGTGTGCTGGAGATCCAGAACAACACCCTGTTCACTCGTTTCAATGGCAGCATTAAACTCAAGTATTGTGGGTGTTGTCGGGTGTACAGCGCTTCAAAATATTTTAAGCTTGGGTTACGTTTTTAAATGGGAACGTTTGGAAATGTTTTTAACAACAACTTTTCCCCCATAATGTTCTTGGACATTACATGTGATTGATTGAATGCTGTCCTGATTTATCTTTCACAAAATGGGCTTTTCAACCCCAGAATCTGACATTAATGATGATTCAGAGCTAAAAACTTTTGCAAGATTGAAAGTAATTTCTCACTAGATCCAGACAATATATGAATCATGAAGCTATTTTATAAATCATGTTTTAATGTTGTTTGTTTGTTTTATTGTGTTAGAAAAAAAAAAAACTTTGAGTTTAATTAGAGTTACCTGTTTGTGAACTCTTCATATAAAATGTGATATTAAGGCAAAGTTGATTAGGATCTATTTAGTTTGCTTCTTAATAAGCAATTTGCTTATTATGATGAATGTTAGGTAACACCTAGCTGATTTAAAGTATTTGGTTTCAGTGTAATACAATACTTTGGTAGAAACAGATTAATATCTATTCATCTGTATAGATGCTATTTATGATAGCTATAGATATGACAATAAATATGGTTCTCAGATTTAAGCTTTTGCGACATTTGTAATATAATGATTCAGTTCCTTTCTAACATTTAATCTGGGCTTTATTTTCTAATGGATGAGCACATCATGAACACATTATTTCCCAGATATAGTTTTATATCTGTATGCAACTATATCCAAGAACTAGATTTGTTTTGTGTTGTTTCAGCCGACAACACACATTTCCCCATGACCACTTCCCACTATATATTATTGTCTTCATTCCTTTATCCTTCATCTCACACCCACTCAGACTGTGGGAGTTTTACCAAAAACAAAAGTTGGCGGCTTACAGAACAGCTTTAGAATCACTCGTGGGAATGATATTATAGGAGCTTTACTGAATATGAAGATAAAATCAGGTTGTCTGGGCAGTGTTTCAATACTGTCTGATTTTGTTAATTCGATACATCAGTTTTAAAACTTACTGCTTATAGTAGAATTACTTATTTAAGCAGTGTTTTTACAACAAATATTGTCACTTGTTTCATTGTGAAATGCTATACGTTTTTAACAAAAAAGAAATAATTATTAATGTGGAATAAATTTACATTAATTGGAGACTGTATAGTTGTGTTAAAACAAAATAAAACATTATAGTCTTCTGTAAAATTCTACAAAATTATTTTAAATGACATTCACTGGAGATAAACAACTAAAGGTGATATTTAATTTAATTTAATTTAATTTCATTTCATTTCATTTCATTTATGGGAAATAAGTTTAAATGACATTCATTGGAGTCATCTAAATGAATTCACAAACAACTAACTGATCACAGGTTCAGATTATTTTATTTGCAAAATGACTTCTAATTCTACATAGTTATGTGGCATAAATTTAAATAGCATTCAGTGGAGGTCAAAAACATCAACATCAAACAAGTAAAGATGATGACCAGTTGCTTTAGTTTATTATTAAATTTTTTGAAAATCCCTGCAGATCATTTAAAAATTACTACATATTTATATATAGTGACTTTAGATGACGTTCACAAGATTTAACAAACAATTAAACTGATGACCTGTTTATTGCATTAATTTTATTTTACTTTCTTAAAATACCATCATAACTTATTTGAAGTATAACAAACATTTATTTAATTATGGTGAAGTCATTCTGCAAATAAAATAAAATCTGAACCTGTGATCAACTTAATCAGCTTAATTAATTCATTTAAATTATTCTAATGGGTGTCCTTTAAACTTATTTCACCAGTAGAATTTTAAAAAGGTTTGGAGTGATTTTCCTAATAAATAAAAAACAAACAAACAAACAAACAAAAATAAACAAATAAACTGAAATAAAATAAAATAGGTCATCAACTTTAGCCACTTGTTACCTCCATAAATGTAATTTAAAATGATTTCATATTATGTAGAATTTCTTAATGGTAAAAATAGTAAACCAATACTATTAAACAGAATTTAGTTTGCCATCTAATTTATTCCACATAATTTATTCCATTTCAAACCGCCGAAAAAGACTATAAACTTTTATTATACTGTTAACACAACTACAGAGTCTATAAAATAAAAGACTGAATCTTTTAGTTAATTTGTGCCAACACTCCCACCATGTGCTGTGACATCACTGCCGCCCTAATTACCATGACAACTGTATGGATGGAAGATCCAATTTAAGAGGTCAGTTATTAATGAATGCCAGGCCACGATTAATAGTCCACTGACAACAGAATGCTCCCCAAACTCTCTATTAAATATGACAGTGCCCTGCTGGGCTTGGAGCAGCGGATCTAACACAGAAGCCAGAGACATCATGTCACGATGATGAGGAGGGTGACGAAAAGGGCTAATCGCTCTGTTGTGCTAAAATCAAGAGAGAAGAACAACAGATCAGGTGTAAAAACAGCAGCGGTCAGCACCCGGCGGACGCAGCCATGAGAAAGAGACACACTAAATGAGACATATATTTTGCTGTGTCAGAGTAAGAGGAGATCATTAGCTAACACTGCTCTCAGAGACCACGCCATTTCAGCCACATCTTCATTTTTAATGATCCGTGCTCCAGATCTGGGCCAATCCCACAACTTCCAGCAGCCTGATCTAATGGGGATTTTTTCTGTAGGTCCGTTTGGTTAAGCAGTTCAGAAGAATTCACTGCCACCCAGGATTTTTTTTATTATTGCATTTTTTGTTATTGTATAAAAAAAAAATACATATCATTAAAAACTATTATTATTACGTAAATATAGTAAGTAAAATGTGTGTGTGTGTGTGTGTATACATACATACATACAGACACACACATACACACACAGACATATTTTACTTATTATTTTTATACAAAAAAAAAAACACAGCAAGTATAGCATTGTATATCTGTGTGTGTGTGTGTGTCGCTCTCTGTGAAATCTAGTCTTAAGCCTTAAAATCTAATTATGAGATAACAAGCATCAAAGTTTGATTTCAACTGTTAATTTCACTATGATTTTAATCTTTGACATGGCCTTACTCCGTTGACATTAAAGAAAAAACTGTCAGAAGTAATTGCAATTAAACATCATTCAATTTTAATTTAGTTATTTATTGATCTTTTGACATTCTGAGCCCGTTTTAACTTTCATTTCAGTTTTGGATTTGTTTTTTTTTTTTTTACATGAAGTTAAACTAGATGAAAACAAGAAATGTTGCCTTGGAAACTAACTGAAATAAAATACTTTTTTATATTACCTTATTTCAGTTAACATTTGTTTTATTATAACTTTTGTGTAATTGATTAATCTTTTTTTTTTTTTTTTGTAAATTATATATACACACACACACACACACATATACTCATATACAGTGGGTACGGAAAGTATTTAGACCCCCTAACATTTTTCACTCTTTGTTATATTGCAGCTGTTTGCTAAAATCATTTAAGTTAATTTTTTTCCACATTTATATACACACAGCACCCCATATTGCAGATTTATTAAAAAAGAAAAACTGAAATATCACATGGTCCTAAGAATTCAGACCCTTTGCTTAGTATTTAGTAGAAGCACCCTTTTGATCGAATACAGCCATGAGTCTGTTTGGAAAAGATGCAACAAGTTTTCCACACCTGGATTTGGGGATCCTCTGCCATTCCTCCTTGCAGATCCTCTCCAGTTCTGCCAGGTTGATATTTCACTTTTTTTTATAAATCTGCAAAAATGTCAACAATTCTGTACATTAATGAGGGAAAAATTTACTTAAATGATTTTAGCAAATGGCTTCAAAATAACAAAGTGTGAAACATTTAAGTGGGTCTAAATACTTTCCATACGCACTGTGTGCACACACACACACACACACGCACACACACACACACACACACATATATATATATATATATATATATATTCACAACATAAACAGCAAACAATAGAAGTATATAACCTCATATCATCATGTCTGGGGAATTCAACACTTTATCAATGTGTCCTATGGTGTGACCGCCATATGAAAAAATAAATAAATCGAAGATTAACCTCTCATACTATTTTTAGATAGATAGATAGATATAGATATAACTAATAATATTGCTCCAAAAAATTAACAAAAGAACATTTGATTTTTTAAATAACACTTTTTTTTAATAGTTTAAGTGGGAATTAAGTTTCTAGATACTCTAGATACAACAAAAAATATCTACATTAGTAATATAAACCAAAAAGTCTTGTATAAGAAAGAATAACAAGAGTTACGGTAAATATGACTGATTCTTTTACTGTAGAATTTAATCTGCGATATGACGCAAATAGCATGTGACGTAGGCATTTATACTGATCTTAAATCAAACCCAAAACAAAAGCTCCCAGGTTTGGTTAAGAAAGCTTCAATTATATATTGTTCCCGCTCTCAGACGACATTGTGACCATGGAGACGGAAATAGGAACTAGGAAACCCGAGAATGCAGAGGTGATCCTTCCCTAGGTGAGGAATCAGAGTACCTGAAGCAAAACTCCTCTCAGTCTGGTCTGCACCTGTGGATGTGTCTGTGTCTGTCTCTGCTTCTGCATCTGCAACAGTATGAACCTGCCCCTGCTTCTGCTCTGCGTTCTCATGGAGCTGCTCGTGGTGCGCTGTAAGTACACATTTATACTTCAGTCCTACAAAATCCTTTCAGTTCATTAACACAGTGAAGCAGCTTTGAGTGCTGTGCTTTGTGGAGCAGTCGAATACTGTACCTTTAGCAAAGCAATGATCTGTAAGTCAAGTTTTTTATGGCAAAAACACGAATTTTTTTTTGGGTGACTTGCTATTAATTTTCATGCAAATAATAACAGGACAATTTTAATTTTTTAAATGCCAGAGAAAATTTAACAATGTGTGTCTTTTGATTTTACAGTGTATTTTATAATTAAAATAGAAATTATATAAAAAATTATAACATTTATTTATAATTGTTTATTATATTGTATGTATATTTACAGAAGTCTCTTCACAGCTTTGCAAAGAAATGTGGTAAGATTTGCCAAAATAACAAACTCTGCAATATTAAGTCCTCAATCTTAATACGAAATTATAGTTTAAAAGACCCAAATTCACCCAAGATAAAAAAAAAAAAATTAATATAGTTTTACTGACACACTGGTGTTAAAAAGACACATTTAAGCTTAAATAAATGAAGGTTACTAACTTTTAGTACTAGGTAGCAATTTTGAATGTCTGGCTGAAGTTTTGTCAGCGTTGTGATTTATTTTGTGCAGAAATGAAATAAGAGGACAAATTAAAAGTTTACTTTCAATGATGTACATGCCACCATTTTGCTCTGAGTGCATCTCCACTAAAGGAAATCCCCCCAAAAATCCTGAACAAATCATTTTTCATTCCTAACACAAAAAATCCCTGAAAAGCAATTCACAATCTCAAAACGTGCAAAACAAAAATCCTAATCAATCCATCAGATGCTGGAATAATAAAAAACCACAACAAAGCTGTTTAAATCCCCAAACGCTGTAATTTAAATCCATAAACACTGATGTTCAGCATTGTTTACTGTTTTTTGCTACTTCACCACATAAACAGCAAACAATAGAAGTACATAACCTCTTCATGTGTGGGGGAATTCAACGCTTTGTGCGCTTTAACGTTTAGGATTTCCTCACGTTGAGAGCTTCATAAAGCAATCTGATAAAGGTCACGCTGCTGCCAATCCTCGTGAGGTCTAAGGTCATTCAATCAAGATTGCATATTAGATTAAATCCAGCACATATTTGTTTCACACAGCCTATAATATTGTGCAGGATTACTTTAACCACTGCTTAATTGTTAAATGCCGATCGATATATCCCCGAGGGCCACATATATCAAAGATGACTTTCCAGTCAGCAGTCACGTCTGTTCGTGACGCACCTGTTAGGAAATTATAGTCATGTGTGGACAGATTTAGATGGGGTAAAAGACCATATTGTTTACAATGCATTGTTCGGTATTGACTTACTGTAAAGCAAATTTAGAAACCTTAAGTTACACTCTCTCCTTCCAAGACAAAGGTTTGGAGTCGGAGCGGACTCCACATGAAAAGAAAATCTAGACAAATCTCACCTGCTGTCAGTCAATTCACGTGTTTGCTGGTTTGTTTCTCAGGTCAGGATGTGGTACAGGGCCGTATCGTGGGTGGATATGTCCCCGCGCCATACTCCATCAAGTACATTGTGTCCATTCAGACCGCCACGGGACAGCACTTCTGCGGCGGGACCTTGATTAACAAATACTGGATCCTGACCGCAGCACACTGCAATATAGGGTAAGATGAGCAGAAGTTGTTGTAACTGTATCATATGTATACATATATTGCATACAAGCATTTCAGAGATTCAGTATCTGGTTAGTCAGTGTGTGTTTTGTTTTTACGTTTGGCGAGACTAACTCACCGAACAGATGTTGCGTTCATCCGAGGTGGTTACCATAGCAACAGTTTGGCACTCGAGCAGTCTGTGCACTTATATTGGAAGATAGAATGACAAAACATCACCCAATAATACTGAATAACATAAACGAAATGGGTAACACTTACTTTCCGTTAACATGAACAAAAAATGAGCATTACTTCTACAGTATTTATTAAACTTCGATTAAAATCACAAGTTGTGTTTGCTAACATTAGTTAATGACCTGTTTGTATTAACGTTAACAAAGATCAATAAATATTGTAATAAATTTGTAAATTATTGTAAAGTGTTACCATGAAATGCATTTTAAATATAGTACAGTAAATGTAATGAAAAGTGTTAATGATACATTTTTGGGAATACCATACAAAAGTAATACAAAATTACACAAATAATAATTAATAACGCAAAAATACTACACATATAATTTATATAACTAAATTCTGTGTGTGTGTGTGTGTGTGTGTGTCTATACACACACATTTTTGCATAATATATGAGTGTTTATAGCTGGTCTTCAAGTCTGATCATAGCTGGTTCAGGAGACCCTTTTTAGAAAGGTTTTGACCACTTCTTCGCCTAGTCAGACTAGCTTGCAGCTACTTTTTAGCTGCTTAGCCTAGGAGACCAGCTCATCAATCATCAAAAACCTTATGAACACCAGTTTCACCAGCTTAAACCAGCATTTAAGGATTTAATCATTAAGTATAAAAAAAGAAAAAACTGGCAGACAGGGTTGCCAATGACTCACAGTAAAAATATGGTGGCAATGATTCAGGCATTACGAGGTGACATATTGGCACTTAAAGGCTATATTTTATAACTCATAACTGTATATTTTAACTGGTATAATGATAATATACTGAGCTACTTGGTGAAAAATTCACAATGTACGTAATGCGATTTCTATAAATGTACAATTTTGATACTGTATGATAATTGATAGCTTTTAATTAAAAAAAAGGTATATTTACTGTGTATTTAGTTAAATAGAATAAAAGGTGAGTTTTTGAACTCAACAAGAAGCCTTTTTGAAATTCAGCGTTTGTTTGTGTCTTTAGGGCGGCAAACATGAGGATCGTGGCTGGAGATTTTTCTGTGGGACTATATGAAGGGACGGAGCAGTTCCGCACTCCTCATGTTTTAATACCTCACCCACAGTACGACAAAGCCACCAATAACGCAGACATCATGCTCATTAAGGTGAGGCAGTGGAATTAGTCTCCTGTGTTACACTCAACCATCAGCTGTGAATCATTGATTCCCTTCATGCATATAAAATGAACACGGCATGATCCGGCATCAAGTCATATTACATGTCTCTCAGTAATCAGTGCTGCAACAATACTGCATCAATGGTTTACAGCCTTATACGTATACTTTCACACTATAGAATTTTGATAACTTTTACAAAAATCTGTTAAGTAAGGGAGAATTTATTATTGTATTATATTATTTATTGTTTTATTATTTACTTTTGGGTTAATAAACCGTGTAATAAGCGGGATAATGTACAGCTAGCAGGTTGTTATCGTAGAATCAAGCCTATAAGCCTGTCTGACATCATTCTATGATAACAATCTGCTGGCTGTACATTATCCCTTACATAACAAATGTGACTTTATAAAACAGTTTTAGTTTATCGGTATAGCACAGATGTTTCCATTTTAGCATACATTTAAAAACATAATAAAATATAATATAATTAATGCTTTTAAACAATTAAATGTGATTAATTGCATCCAAAATAAACATTTTTGTCTACATAATATATGTGGGCTGTGTATATTTATTATGTAGATATAAAGACATACACATGCAGTATAGTTTAAAAATATATATATGTATATACATTTTTATTATATATATATATATATATATAAATATATTAAATATATAAATTTAACACATTTTTCTTAAATGTAAAGATGAATGTGTATGTATTTATATCTATATAATAAATATACACAGCCCACATGCATATATTATGCAGGTAAAAAAAGTCATTAATTAATCCCAGCAAAAAAAGAAAAAAAAAATAATCTTAAAATATTGGCTTAACAAAAACTGTATTGCAAAATTAATGTTTTGAAAATGAATAATGTTTTTGTGTGAATTTTTACACACATTTCAATTGCCCACACTTCAACCATAATTGTGTCCTCAGTAAAATTATAAAACATGATACGAAGAAAATAAAAGCAAAAACAAGGTAAATATCACTTGTTTTGCATCATTTCCAATAAAGATGTAATTTTGTAAAATTATGCAAAAGTGTCATTATTTGAGTGAAAATGTTTCAGAAAAGTTAACTTGATAAATAAAAGTAAAACGAACTTAATTTTGTTGTGTGCTTAATGGACACTATTAATTTCCCTTCCTCTTACCTGTTTAGCTGCAGTCTCCCATCTATGTGAACAGCTATGTGTCTCTGGCACCGTTACCTCGTCAGGACTCTATAGTGGCCGTGGGTCGCCTGTGTACCGTGTCTGGCTGGGGCTTCACCACTCCAACGGGGGGAATCCCTGATACCCTACGCACGGTCAAACTGCCCATTGTATCCACCACAGTGTGTAATGGCACAGACTCTTTTAATGGAAACATCACAGAGAATATGATCTGTGCAGGATACAGCGAAGGAGGAAAAGATGCATGTAAGGTGAGACAATCGATCACTTCTTCACAGGCACTTAACTTAATGTGAATAGCACGACTGACTGGACTTTTCCTGATGCTTTTGGAAATCTACTATTTATGAAGAGGTAAAAATAAAGATTTTGGATTAAAAAAAAATTATACTGGTAACAACTAGCAAGATTTTAGTGATTTAATGGGCTTTGTTGTTGGAGCTAAATTCTGCAATGCATTGGACCTCCAGCGTAAGATTTGAGAAACACTGACCTATTCTAAATGATGAATAAAAGTTTTGTATGGGTAAAAGTAATTATGAAAGCATATATTCTGGTGTCGTTGTGAGTTTCTCCTCCTACAGTAGTTCTAGTTTGATTGCTCTTCTCACAGACCATCTGACCTCCCTGTCCAAAATCATATTAATATTATTGTCTTTTCCGCAGGGAGATTCTGGAGGGCCACTGGTGTGTGAGGGCCGTGTCTATGGGATCGTCTCCTGGGGAAATGGCTGTGCTGATGCCCAGTACCCTGGTGTCTACACATCCGTCTCGAGGTTTCGTCAATGGATCGATGGAACTATATTTGGCTTTTATGGAAGGTGCCTCAAGTATTAGACTGCAGTGTTACCCCAGCACTCCACTAATCGAACTTGAAACGGCCTCCAAACATGCCAACATGAATACTGTTGCTACTTTCTTCTATTTGAAAAGTTAGGACTTTTGATGATTTCCAGACGAGTACAGTGCTGTTCTGAAACAGCACATCTGTTCCTCAACAGCTGGTAGACCTTTTTTTAAACACAGTAGTTTGTGCCATATTGCTGTTTCATTGCAATGTCAGTGAAAACTAACAATAGAAAGCTGAAGGAATATTTAAAAAAACAACACAACAGAATAAGAACGCTATTATATGGAATGGTACATGTGAGAATGAAATATTCAACATGAAAATGAATTTAATCAAACAGACTTGAATTTGGACTGTAACCAAAACGGTTACACACTTACAGGTGAAATGAATAATTCGCTCAAAAATTAAATTGTCATAATTTACTCAGCGTCATGTTTTGTGGACCTGTACAAAACTGCCTTTGTGTTTTTCATCTGTAGAGCACAAAAAGAATAATTTAGCAAAATGCACAAGCCATTGTTGTGGACAAGAACACAGATGCAAATAAATAGATACATTTTATATCTATATACATATATAGAGAGAGAGATTTAAAATAATGATTGAGTTAATACTTTGATTTAGCAAGGATGCATTCAGTTGGTCAAAAGCGACAGTAAACAAATTTATGATGTTACAAGCCATTTCTAATAAATTCTCTTCTTTTTGATCATCAAAGAATCCTGAAAAAGTATCATGGTTTGAAAAAATATATATTAAGCAGAACAAGGGTTTTCATCAGTAGTCGTAGTGAGCAAGTTTTTTTTTTTTTTTTTTGCGAAACTTTTTTTAAGAGACAGTTGTTTGACATAATGCAAAAGTATTGAGCTATTAAATGTACGTCCTGCCTAAAACATATTTTAAACCACCCTAAACTGTTTTGCTTGTCTTAAGTGTTTTAAAGTTATATAATAATTAAAATAAATTCATACTAAAATATCTGACTTTTGATATCAAATCTGATCAGTTTGAGAACTTTAGTCACACATACTGTAAGAGATGACTGTGGTCTTTTTCTCAAGGAAAAAGCTGAAGATTTAAACAAAAGTCTCAGTTTAATCTCACTGCTGTCTAGTAGACACAACTGTGTTTTTTTTTTCTTCTCTATCTTGTTTCAAGAGTCTAGTGTTCACTCTGTTCCCTATCATCTGTCCTCTCGTGTTGATATTAACCTCTTGAATGGCTGTTTTTCGGTTATTCTTCTAAGCAGGTGTGAACGTGATTTCAGGAAGGAGTGGCTGAAATCTGGACAGATTAAACTACACCTGATAGGTCATCTGAGGCTATATTAGCACAGCATAAAAACCGCACGCCCTACTTTGACAATTCTCAAATGACAAAACTAGGAAGATGTCCTTCAGCTTAAGGGTGTGTTCTTCATCCAGCGATGGATATGAGGCTCCAACATTACGGATTACATAAAGAGACGTCTCTATTGTGAGATCCATAGCATGGACACGTCAGAAAAGACTTTGAAGACCTATCGCATGACATATTCAGCTATAGTCATGTACAAGAAGCATCTCAAAGGGAAAACTGCCATTTTTGTTGTGCAGTTTTTCACATTGTAGGATTTAGCACGGACTAACAATAGTCTCATGATTGCAGCTCTCAGGGGAATCTGTCTTTGTTATCAAACAGACAAAACATGTCATGTAACATTGAGATGCATCTGAAATTAGGACAGCCTTATCGGTTTTTCCCTGACTGGTCTAGTTTAAGACTACATTTATGAAGTAGACCACATGAGTTAAGCTTAGAGAAAAAAAAATCAACACAGCCTAAAACACATCAAGAAAAATGACACACATAAAAAGTTTGCTAGGTTTTAAATGATCTAAAAAGAGGAATAACAGATAGATAATAGATAGAATAGAATAGATATAGAACAACTGATCAACAGAATGATAGATAAAACAATAAATAGATTGAATGATAGGTAGAGTGGTAGATAGATGGAATGATAAATAAATAGAACAGTAGGTAGAAAGACAGAACAATACGTAGAACGATAGACAGAACGGTAAAGATAGATAGATAGATAGATAGATAGATAGATATTGCATTTATCTTTTTTAATATTTATGACTCCAACCCACAAGAGGGCATTTAATCCACATCCATTAGTATAAACTTCTCTAGGATCTCCTGTTGTATAAAACTCCATACAGAATGCACTGTTCATTCTGGCAAAATACAGAAGAACCTTGTGTCTGTCTTTCTTTTATGCCTCGGGTTGGCCCACAGGCTGATGGAGAGCAGGACGAAACACTCTGACACAAGCTCAGTGAGATGTCATGAGCGGCCTCTTCCTGACTGACAAAAATTCTACTGCATGGCAAGCAATTAAAATGCACTGCCTTTATCTTGCTACAATGTAATTTATGTTCTGTTGTTTGATTGATGCAGACATTTAAAGACAAGTCAGCTAACGGTTAACATGTTTTGCAATGTAGTTTTGAAACAGAAATATCCCACATTTAACCTTAGAAACGTGACTGTGGCTCCAGGAGACACTTCATTTGGCTTCACTCAAGCATATTGGCATGTGGACTACGTTTTGTTCAGTACTTTCAAATACTTGGTTCAATTAAATACTTACTTCGCCACTAGGGTGAATTTTAATGGGACTTTGCAACACACGCAATATAGCCTTCCTTGGAAATGGAAGCAGTAGGTTAACTTTAAAACCCACTGGCATTAATGGAGCTATTGTGATTTATGGTGCATGCTCTCAAATGCAGTCTCAAAGAGCGGACTGTCAAGACGAGTGGCCTAAATAGCTTTTTTTGTTTGCTTTTTTTGTTTTTGCCATTGCTTGAAACTCCAACATCTATGCCACAGAGGAGCTCCTTATACACTACAAAAAGGAAGTGTGCTTAACTGTGATGAATTTGAGTGTACTTTAAAACTTAAATGTTATTGTTTTTTTTTATTATTATAATAAATATAATAATAATAATATTATTTGTGATATATTGTAAAATGTTAAGTACTTTAAGTGATTGAAAATTGCACTTTGTAATGTCAAATTAAAGTAGTTATATTTAAAATGAAAGCATTTTTTAGTTGAATTCATTGTTTTATTTTTTGCCTTGTTAAAAGTACACTTATTTTTAAGTTTATTATGATACAAAAGGACATCATTTTAAATGTTTTTTGCAGTATTACATTAGTTGAAGGGTCATATGACGTAGGTAAAAAGAACGTTAATTGGTGTAATGCAATGTATTTAAGAAATTTTAAGTTTTAAAAAACACATTTTTCACAAGGTGTGCTCTGTACATTGTTGTTTATCCTCTAAACTCCACTGTTATGTGTGTCTGTCTGATGCTTGTATCTTGAGCCCATAGGTGTTGTTAAGGGGGGAATCCCTGTTTCTCCTGTCATGACGTCACTGAGGATTCCCGATATAAAGGCCGCGATGCGACAGTGGTGACTCTCTCTCTTTGCGGTGTCTCTTTTCGCCTGTTTAAGGCTGTTTTCTTTTGTTATTTCTGTTCACCATTTACATACTCTTTTGGATGTGATTCTTTTCTTTTATCAGTAACGGGTAGAGAATTTATTTATTAGTTCACATTTTGATTAGTTTGTAAGAGCTGAGCGAGGGAAGCAGTTGACCGGAAGACTCACCAGTTTTAATTTTTCGGTAGCCAGGTAAGAACTTTAACCCAAGAACCGATGTAGTAAGGAGTCGGCTTTCTTAGTTCTCCCGTGAACTGATTTTTTCTTTGTTAACATTTGTTAGTGTATTATTCATAGTTCTAGGTGTACTGTTGCATAGAATTTCATTTTTAATAAATCCTTGAAAAACACATCAGTTGTTATGACTCTTTTATGTTCGGCCCGTATCATTTAGTTGATTTTCTTTTTCTTAATTTAAGCGAGCATTAAAATGGTTATGAGCCGTAACACAATAATCTGAAACAGGTCGATTTGTTCAAAGCTAATTGTTTTTAAAAAAGCAAGGTGTGTTCTGGCCAGCTATCCAGTGCTGTTACATCCACGCCAGGTTCCACCCTCACTCCCTCACAACGATCACAGTCACCAGAATATTAATCACGATCACCTGTCACCACCACCTGACTCAGATCACACCCCTCATCAAGCACTACATATAACTCATTCAAGTGTCGGGGATGTGCGATGTCAAAGACCCCACCCCATCTTCCATCTGGAAAGCTCCATCCACTTCTCGAACCAACGGGCAAACGGAACCCCAGATCAAGGAAGTGGGGAAGTTCCTCCGTACCTTCTGCCATGGCCACCAAGACACCTGGAACCAGTACATGGGCTGGGCCGAGTATGCACAGAACTCCCTACGACAAGCCACCTCTGGACTCACCCCCTTTCATTGCATACTTGGATTCCAGCCCCCACTCTTCCCTTGGTCAGGTGAACCATCCAAAATTCCTGCCGTTGATTATTGGTTGTTATTAATGCATCTGCTTCATAACAAGTGCACTGTGATTAGCCAAATACCTCAAGCGTCTGACGGAAATGTTACTGTATGTCTCTTACTATAACGTGATGCCGTGTCCCGGCACTATGACACAAAAACAATAAAACACATTGCAAATGAGGCATTTGTTGCATCCAGTAGGCACATAATTATTGATTATAATGACTTAATCTTTTTATGCATCGCGCCTTGTAAACATAACACCATGTCTGCATTTGTGATCGGAGAAATGACAGACAAAGTGTTACAAAAGTATTACAGTATGCTGCTCAAAACTTGTGTTTAAATAGTACTGTAAGTAGCAGATTGTTTTAATAGAAAATAGTTTCCCTTTCACGGTGTAACACAGCCTCTCCAGAACATTGTGAAACACTACAACAAGAATAATAGAATGAGAAGAGAGGTGGTCCAAGAACTAAGCCCTGAGGCACCCCAGCATTTAGATGTATTTCAATTTAAATTAAACAGTAGTACTTAATTCCTATTACATAATTTAGTCTTCAAAATGTTACATTCTATTTGCACTGAAGTGTATTTCAAGGACAAAAAGAAATAATTCATTAAAAATGGATGGATTTGTTTGTTACAAACATGCAGCTTTTCATTCAAAAACATTAACTGATGAACTGCAGTTGTGTAAATTACTTGTGGATTATTGTGATGTTTTTATCAGCTGTGTGGACTCTTATTCTGATGGCATACATTCACTGCAAAGCAGGTGATGTACAGTAATGCTACATTTCTCCAGATCTGTTACCATGAAGAAACACACTTATATATCTTAGATGGCTTGTGGGTAAGCCAGTTTTTATTTTTGGGTTAATTATTCCTTAAAGTGTGTCTTTACAAGGAAATATAACTATATTCGAGGAGGAGAGAAGGGCTTTCTGCTAAATTTAAAAGCAGGTTAATGCGACATTTACAATCACACTTGCAGCAGCTAATGAGTCCCATCAGTCAAAGCTGAGTAAAACAAAGCCTTTGCTCCCAATGAATGATGCAATGATTGCTCTAACAGCTTCAGATGTACCCAGCCACTTGTTAGGGACACTTAGTGTTAGGGACACACATTTGAAAATGATGGCATCTATTTCACTTCAGCATGCAGAGAGACTCAATTGAGATGAATAGCACTACTGCACAGGCCTGGCACATTTAACAGCTTACCTGAGGATCCTCTGACATGAATTAAAACCTTCTGACTTTAGGAGGACTCTGAAACACTGGGATAAAATTAAAAAGAAATTAAATGTCCACAATCCTTCACCTGGATAAGATACTATCTATCGCTCAATGCAATTGCATTTAGTCATTCAAGTACATCAACTGCGATGCACAGCTTGCAAGCCTTTTAGCTTGTCTGCAGCTTCAACCAACATAGAAGTAAAAATATAAAGCTCAACTCTTTCTACTTCACCTAAAAACTATCTGTGGCATCATTTACTCTCCTTCCTGGCATCTTTCCACACCCATTTAGCTTTATTACTTTAGCTTTGTTTGGGTTAACTAAATGTCTAAGTTTTGTTTTATACAAGGAAAGTGGATGAGAAGCAGGGACTTTGTGCTAATCATCTCTTTTTGTGTTCCATGCAAGCTAGTTGCAATAATATAAAAGTATCAAATTTTAATGTCATCGTGTTACCTTGAATATTTCAGTAAGGCTATGCTTTAAAAGGGTCATCATTAAAAATAGAATTTAACTTTTCAAACACAAGTGTTGCACTATATATATATATATATATATATATATATATATATATATATATGTAACGTTCAAACGTTCATCCTCTTCAGTCCACTACAAGAAAATGCTTTTGTTCAAACAATTCACGCTTGAAATAGCAGCTAAATTGACAGCAGTTTTTGAGAATCCGCAGATCTAGACCAACATATACCAATATGCTTTTGATTAACTTAGCATCATGCATTTAACAAACTTGGATAAATAGATAATAATAGAAACTACTGGATTAACAGCTTTAGTATAAGCTAAACTATGACTTTTTATGGTATGAATTTAAAGAGAGAGAGAGAGAGAGAGAGACTCCATGCAGTTAAAAAATGTACTCAGCAAGGGCACATTAAACTAATCAAGTGACCAAAATCAGTATTTCAAATAAACGCTAAATCATGAAAAAAATAGCTATTTTGAGTTGTAACAATATTAGTATAATCTAAAAAATTTTTTATAGAATCTTTAAAAATAAATATGCCTTGATAAATGTATTAAAAAATGTACTAATAATACTGTAAATGAAGGGGACTGACAAGGGCGCATGCATGTGCAAGCTTTTAACCCTGGTCAGACAGGCAGGGTCAAATACCGGTAAACAGATCAATGAAGACAGGGCAGAATCAAGGTCGATGAAAACAGGCAGGGATCAGGGCAGGCAGGAGACAATCAAAAAACAGGTAAACAGTCCAAGATCACATACAGAAAAACAAACATGGGTTAGAAAGCTCAGAAATGTGGCACATGGGAAAACAAGACCAACAAGTGGTTGCTTGGCTATGGCTTGTATGTATGTGTGTAACCAGTATGTGGGTGTGCTGATAAGTTGCAGGTGTGTGTGTGTGTGTGTGTGTGTGTAAATGAGGTGCAGGTGTGACTGTGATCAGTCCAGGGATGCAGCATGGGAAATGGAGTTTGTGAGCCAAACACTCAGATTGGAGTGCCCACTGGTGGACACAACAAGGTACTCCAGCTGGATATCATGACAAATATTCCTTCATATATAATTTATTTCTGCCATGCAGCACAGAATTTTCATCAGCTATTACTCCAGTGATCAGTGTCACATTCATTCCTTGCTAAATAAAAGTATACATTTCTTGGGAAAAAAATATATAAATAATATATATATATATATATATATATATATTTGAAGCATAGTAGAGCATATTAGAAATATTTCTGAAGGATCATGTGACACTGAAGACTGGAGTAATGATGCTGAAAATTCACCTTTGCTTCACAGGAAAAAAATATTTTAAAACACACACACACAAACATATATACTGAATATAGTGTTAGCTTTAAAACAAAATGTTAATGAAAAGCACCTCTGATCTGTATACTGCAAACAATGCAGTTCAGTAAACATCCAACTGACCAGACGCACTATACTTCAAAGCTGAAATGATCTGTCAGCTGTAACCCACACTGAAATGTCAGTGAGTGGGCGAAATAAAACAACAGTGACCTGCTTTTACCATCTTTCTTTGAAGACTTCTAAGTGCACTTATGTATCTGTCCTCAAGACTTAATCACAGACAAAGATTAATAACAATCACCATCTTGACCTTTCGTTATGAAACACTGAAAATACTGTAGGACGTGAGTCGGGGGGCAGAATAGAGAATGTTAATTATTAGCCATTAAGTCTTCCACAAGACTACTTCAGCAGTGCATTGCAATAAAACATTATTTATTTCCAACTGGTGTCCCATTTTCTCTGTTCACCCACTCAGTTCCTGTCTCATCTTTATAGGGAGGGGGCCAAGCTGATTTATCTGTCCAAGTCTCCAAGGAACTGTAGAAACTAGAGCACTTTAATCAAATCTCCTAACATAATGCTGTCAAAAAAGACAAGGCACTTTTCTTTTTGAAAAGTTCAACTTGAAGGATGTTGCCCAACTTCAGTATGCTTCAATTAATTGAAATTAATCAGAATATACTAATATTATAATTATAGATGCATCATGTAAATGCACTGTCATAAGATGATTAAAATCTGAATAAATGCATATTAATTAATTTAATTGCAGCTGGTTGATAGTTGATATAATCCAAAAGCTTTTCTGCAGTTTTAGGTGCTGTACAAAAATGCTAGAGATATTTATTTTCAATTTTATAGCTTTATTAATGATGTATGACGACGTGACAAGTGGCCAGGTATGGTTTCCCATACTAGGAATTTGTGCTCTGTATTTAACCCATCCAAGTGCGCACACACACA
>JAUMHI010000069.1:16799832-16814975 GCA_032359435.1 Enteromius unitaeniatus
AACCAACTCTGATAATGAACATGGTTTTGCGCAGCTCGTCAGTGAACAACAGCTGTGTGTAGTATATATGTTCTGTTATGTTACGTAACGTAACATAACATAACATAAAATAACCTAACATAACTTAACATAACATAACCTAACATAAAATAACATAACCTAACATAACATAACATAATGTGAAATTTTGAACTACACAGGCTGCAGTAATAATATAAAGTACAACTATATATTTAACGATCCATTTATAGCCAATTTGAACTTATTTCCAGGATTTTATTAATTGATTACAAATTATTAGACAATTTTGGTAGAGATACCTTTGAAGTGGTTTCATTATTGATTCAATTTTGGAACATTGACAGAGTTATTAAATGGAATTGAATCAACATTGGATTCAATTTCGTGAATAATGCCACTATCGTCTTTAAAAAATCATAACTGATGAACTTTGTAACATCAATACTACAACTCCATTGTTTGTCGAAACAATCTCTATAAAGTGCAATATAAATAAATGTGACTTCAAATGACTTCAATCGCTCACTCTATCTCTGGACAAGACTTTCCAACAAATTCCATCATCTCAAAATCAAATCTGACACGGTCTACGATCGCCAGCTGGCCTGCGACTCCACTGACGTAAATTTCAGCATAGAAGAGCTAATTATGAGCTTGATAGTGTGAAACAGAGGGTCTGCTCTAAACTGGCCCCTGTTGCGCTAATATCCTCAATTATCCAGATAACATTAGTGACACTGATGTCGCCTTTTAAATGTCAGCGCTCCAGCAAAGAGCCAAACAATTATTCAGCACTGATTCAGAATGACCTCACAGACCCTGTTGACAACAAATCCTCCAATCAAGTTTTCCTCTGCCACGCTTATTTAGAATTAGTGATACTGTCTAAGGCAAACGTCACTTACACTATCGCTCAAACTTTAGCTGTGGAGTTGGGGAAAATCCCTAATCTTCAATATTACATTTAGGTGCACTGTTTATTCATGCAGTTTGTTGAAGAGAGATGTGCTAGAATTGAGATTTATGACCTTTGGAAAAATCATACACTGCTATTTCTATGAAATAAGACCATTTATTTACAAATAAAAATAAAAGGATAAATTATATGAATCTCAAAAACATCTGAATTTACTTGGCAAATGAAACTGCCTTATCTTTTCTGTTTTTCAGAGAGTTAAATTTTAATGTTGACGCTCCAATTTGTGATGGCTTCAACATCAAAGATCTTTGATCGTTGATTTTTAAAGAACCCTCACCACATAAAAGTTTCTCCCCGTCTTGTTCTATATCCAAAGAATTGCAGAAAAACACAGGAGAAAAGAGAATATTTCGGGTGAAAACACTGAAATATTCAAGTCACACAGATTCTACTGGCTTTGAGTCTTACTGTCAGGGAATAATATCTTTCATCCACCATGAAATACACATGGTCATAACAGTGTGCAAGCACTGTTTTTGAAAGGTCATGCAAAATTCAGCACCTCTTTATTAGTGAGTGTCAGTGAGTCCGGTCTCGTGGGTGGCTTGCGTTTGGAGTATATTGCTCTGTAGTGCTAATAACAGTTAAGCTGTTTTAGCTCGGACTCTATGGATCAGCATGGAGAAGTTATTTGGCCTGATTTATGATGGTGTTGCATAACAAGTGCACTACAGGCAATCTGGTCTGGTCATTTGCTATTAAAATACAGGGTGGGACATTTATATGGATACACCATAATAAAATGGGAATGGTTGGTGATATTAACTTCCTGATTGTGGCACATTATTATATAGTAGATGAAGTGAGGGGGGAAACTTTTTAAGATGGGCGGTGACCATGCTGGCCATTTTATTAAGATGTATCCATATAAATGGCCCACCCTGTATTAATATAATAAAAGTAATGCATCTTTCGAATTAGTAAAGACTCATTGTTTATTTGTGTGCACTCACAATAAAAAAAATTGTGCTTTTGTAAAATAATGAAAGCAAACAGAGCTCTTTCTGCCATCAACTTGAGCACAAAACTCTTATATCTTTGCCTTAGCCCGCAGAGATTAAAAATGACACATCTACAAACACATTTGTAATCTTTGTTTTGCTTTTTGCATTTGCTTGAGCGCTTGTTAGGCCATAAGCAATTATAGGCTCATGTAGAATTAGTAGATGCTTAAATGCTTAAAAATTAATGACTACTAGTTAACCAAAATTGAGACTAATTTTTGAAGGGTCATGTGACACTAAAAATGTGAGCAGCCTTACGATCCAGAAAAATTCTGCTTTGAACCCATTTTAAAATATATTCAAATGGAAAGCAGTTCTTTTAAATTGTAATTACAGTTTTGACCGTATTTTTGATTAAATAAATGACACCTTAAGAAACGTCTTCCAAATAAATCGAATAAATCACCTTCATTTATGAACACTCTTGCCATATTTGTTCAGGAAATAAATCAGGTTTGTCTTATTCAGCCTTTTATTTAACAATTTAATTTGAAGATTTAAATAAATCCACCTTTGTTTAGCGGTTAAACACTGTCAAAGCTTTGCTTAACCAAATTTGAATGAAGCAAACATCTTTGCTCTGTTACTATTTGTGAAAATATCTCTCAGGAATTAACTATTTATGATTGAGCCCTCAGGGAATTTGATTTGGCACAGTGTGTATTTAGAAGTAATAATGCAGAATCCAGCACTGCTGTTCAAGGGAAGAGAACAGTGCTGCTGAGGAATACAAATGCAAGTCTCTCTCTCTCTTTATCTCCCACTTTTAAACACTCGCACACACACCTGAAACAGGGCTGTCATGCTTTTTATCGCTCTCTCTCTCACTGTATGCCTCAAAGATGGCTCATTGATCCTGTATGTCCCGGCCCAGCACACCTTGCTCCCCTCTGTGCCTTCAGGGGAGACTATTAACACTTTCATTGAGGCTTATAGGAGAGAAGTAACACCCTTCGCTCCCATTATTCTGTCACTCTCACACTCAAACACACACTCCCATTTTTTAACAGTCAGAGAGTTAGAAGTGAGATTGCACTTACAGAATCACAGGGCAAAATGGTGTCTATCACTTAATGTCCAGTATGGGATGCCAATCTATCATATACCTGTAAACATAAATACTACTGTTCAAAAGGGGTCCGATGTTTTAAAATGGGAAATCTATCCATCTTTACCCTAAAACTTCCCACTTTTGAACAATATAAAACACACACAAACAATATAAGCACAGTCACAGGTATTTATTGCAAATATTGACCATAAGCATTAAAAAAAAACATTACAAATACGTTGGGTTGCATTTCAAGTCCTTCTGAAGCCATACAATGTCTTTATGCGAAGAAGAGAGTAAAATACAAGGTTTTAATCACTGGAATTATCCTGCTCCGTTAACACACTCACATCTAATTAAAAAACACTCTCATCCTGTAGAATGACACAATTGATCACCAGACACACAATAACACCAGAGCCAATATCATTTCACAACAGCATGAAGCGATCAGTCACGAGACATGCGAGAGCCAATAGAATTTTACAACTAAGGCTGACAAAGGATTCTCCTGGCGGCATTTTTTGAATTTGCGCAAAGCAGCAGCTTCACCACAGATGAGTTACGGTGGACGGAGAGATGATCACATTCTCTCACAAATCAATCCTTTTGCCTTGGAAGAACTAGAATATTAATCCTTTTTAATAAATAATGTTGGTAGTTGTATCTGCCGGTTTATCTTGTGTTTTATGGTAGGTAGGTATGGATGGTAGGTTTAGGGGCAGGTTTTGGGTTACGTGCTCATAAATGTAGTATAAATATAAGTAATGTAAATAAAACTGTGACTGTTTACAGTGAAAAATCACACCCCAATACATATGCAAAAATGGCAACATCATTACCCAATATTTGAATCCAGTTATCCGTGCGTGGAACACAACTGATGCCTGTCACTGACTTACATTGTAATATTTTCCATGAGCCCATCATGGATATTCCGACGATTCTGTGACACAGAATTCTGAGTTAAGAGTCCGTGGTCATTACACTGAATTTTGTGAGATCAGGTTGCTTACACTAGTGCGTTTTTGTTTTAAAACTGCTACGGATACGGCTATCGTTTACATTATTATTTTCCACCCTCGGAAAATGAACTCCACAGACTAGGGATGGGAATCGAAAACCGGTTCTTGTTGAGAACCGGTTCCCAGTGTTTCAATTCCTTGGATTTGTTTGCAAAATTTGCAAACTAATTAACTAACAAACTAATTAACTTAAAAAATTAAGTAACTAATTAACTAACAAACACTGCCATCATCTTTTCCTTCCTGAAAAAGAAGATATGCTTATTTTTTTGCAAAAGAATTATTAAATCATCATAGCAAGCTAATGGTTGCAGATTTGCAAAATGCACAGTTCAGTTGCATTTGACACTGTATTGTATTTGTCACTGGCTGACAGTTCTATTTTTGAGTTCATATATATCCATTTAAAAAGGAGAATTTTAATTTCTATTAGAAAATGTTGGACATTCTTGTAGAATTGCCACAAAATAATTTGTTGTATTTTGTTAATTTTGCAGAAGAATATTTATTTTATTATTTAATAATTTTTTTCATTGGTGATGCTAATCAACAAATTGTTGTGAATGAGAATCGATAAGGGAATCGATAAAGAATCGAATCGTTAAGCAGAATCGAAAATGGAACTGGAATCGTAAAAATCTTATTCAGTGCTTTTCAGTGTAAATGGAGCAAAATAGAGATTTTGGAGAAAATTATGCCATGGATGCCCACATTCTCTCTGCGTATCCTTGACGACCGCATAAACAATAACATCATACGCGTTGTTGTCCCCATAGATAAGTGCTTGTAGATCCCTCATTCTAGCATGAAAACGCTAGTGTAAACGTGGATCGCTTTCATTCTAAAATGTGGTTTTCAAATTAAAACACACTGGTGTAAAGGGGGCCTTATTATAGCCTATGATACGTGCACTAATGTTGAAAAACTGGTTTGTATTTGCAGATCAATCCAGATGTATACATTATGAAAAGGATATGTATGAAAAAAATGCTTGTGCAATGCATGCCTCACAATAATGTTAAACGTGGGTTCCTCCCATAATGCACCTTTTCTGACTGTAGTTGTTGTTTCATGCAAATGTCCTTTTCTCTCTGCCTCGTTTATGCTTGTTGACAAAAGCACACATTTCAGTCAGACTATCTACAAGACCTGCTAAAATATATATAAGATGAAAACCCACATTACCCAGTCATAAATGAATTTCAAGAATTTTTACAAGAAGAGTACAGAAAATTCACAGAAAAACATATCTCATAAAGGGCACGGGATGAGTTAACCTAAGCCTTACCCTAAGCATAAGCAATAGCAATAGTGATGTCTGTCCTAGCAAGCACCACTAATGATGTGCTTGTCCTTTTGTCCGTTATAATCAGCTATGCGCTGAAAGGCTGTTGAAGGCTCTTCTGGCTGATTTCATGTCAAGCTGAAAGCTCTGTGCTGCCTGTCCAGGTGTTTTATGCTCACTTCCTGTACAATTCAATCGGCTGATTAATAGCCTCGCTTTGACGGAAAAGCTAAATGCCCTTCAGACGAAATCAGTTCCTTCCACAGCCCACTCACAGGCTGTCAATGGACTTTTTTTTTTCCTTTTCTGTGAAATAAGTATTTTTTAAGCTAGGAATAATGATCTTTTAAAATAGAGCCTGTGAATCAGCAGTCTGCATTTACAAATGCGCTCAATCTTAACATCCCGTGTTTAAAAAAAAAAGTAAACTGGGGCTCCAAAAATTCATAATTAATATAAGCAAACATTTTATTATACAACATTTGGCAATTTTTCATACTGACAGTGTCCCATTGTGCAGAAAAAGATGAAAGTAGTAGAAATCACCATTTTCCCCAATCAGTTTCCAGAAGATTAATACGATGAGCTGAAATTACAAAAACACATGCCAGAGTTGACAGATGGGAGCTACGACCTCAACGTGAATGGCATAAAAATGGGTTTTTATGACTACCACATTACACCAACACATATTCAGCATGAATTACAGTTTGTATAAATACAAGATACATTGCTGCCATTTGGTCCCAGACAAATCACAGTGTAAAACAGATACCTTTTATAAACCATTAAAAGGCTCATCTCAAACCTCACAAGTGATGCCTTTATTTGTTATGCATTACTCATTTGCAGAGCTATGACGAATGGTAGCAGTAAACATGTCAAGTCAATGGCTCTATTCCTAAGTTATGGTTTAATTCATTAGTGCTGCTCCCTATGCCAATAAACCAGCTTTAACTGCATCCCTCTGAAGCTGAGCCAGTCGAATGAGGTCACCAGGGGACAGTTATGAACCATCTGGTCATACCAAAAGTCACATTTTAAGGTACCTTCTCATAGTCCATCAGTCTAAAGCACTTGGCACATACTCAAAAAAATCACTCTGTGCCATGAGTACAAGATGAATGCTTTATTGTCTTTGGGTGTGTGGTTTAATCTTTGCTCGATGTCGGGGGTAGATAAAGGCTTTTCGGTGTAAGCTCTCGACCAACTCTGGATGATTGGTGTACCTGCAGTCTTCCTTATATTGTGCTTCTTCTGGCTTCTCCTCTTCATGCAGCTCGTGTAACGCTTCCTTGTCGGCATAACAGCTGCCAATGGTCCTTATCCCGAGTTTCAGAGGGCTGCTTCACGGTGCATCGATGGACGTACCAGACAGAGTGGGTTTGGCGGGAAAGGCGACAAGACGGAGGCTCAGTGGTGAGGACATTAAACTGTATCCATTTGACGTCACACCAGAGTGCTGATAGTCATCTGTGCTTCATCCCAGCTGGTAATCGAAACCTCATCCAGTCTATTTACAATCTTCCCCAGGTCTTTCTCTGGAGGACAAGGAGGACTGGGAGTGCTGGCGTTTTTCGTGTTGGGGGATTCAGCATCCCTCGGTCCGTCCTCTTCCTCCTCCTCTTCCTCAGTAATCGAGGACAGCCGCGTGGCGCTTCCAGGCTTTTCTGCAGGTGGCTGGTAGTGGCACTGACCGTTCAGGAATCTCCGAAGAGGCATAAGAGGCACTATGTCCTCACCCAAGAGCTGCTGCTGGCAATGACGGAAGTCAGATTGCCGCTTTAGTCGCTTGAACTCCATAAACGCCGACGTTGAGTTTTGGTACAAGCTGAGCGCTAATGCTCGGGACTTTTCCGCCTTCGCCAACAGGACAGCGTGGCATCTTAGCACCACCGCTTTATTCTTCACCTGATGCCTGTAAACCCACGCAAAGATCTTTGGTCGGAAGGGGTCAGCTGTGCAGTATGTAATACGGTTGAGGGAATAGAGGTGGACAGGCTTCTTTTTGCCGCCTTTATCCACACCCATGCGGATACCGTGCGGCCCGATGGTGAGCTTCATCTTGGCGCTTTGTTCGCCATAGTTGCTGCGAGTCCAGATCTTAGCCACCGCCTCCTGCGTGCAATCCTCGCCTTTAGCCATGATGGTGACCGCACTGCCCAGATAACGCACGTTGTAGGTGGGTTCCTCTTTGTTGAGCTCCACTTTCTGGCGTTTGCTGTGGAAAACGCTGCCCAGCCAGTGAAACGGACATTCGGGAACGAGGTCCGGACAGGAGTGGAGCAAAGTCGAAAGCAGGGAATGATAAGTCAGTCCGGCTCCAAGACTTTTCGGCTTGCTTTTGGACTCATTCTCCACCAGCACAAACTTGCTCCTTTTCCAGGGCAGCATGATCCAGGCGAAAAGAGGAAAGGATTCAGCGCTCTCCCCCAACCAGCAATAAAGAGTGTTCTGGTGCGTGTGTGTGTGTTTCAGAGAAGCGCAGCAGAGGAAACTGCTCTGGCACTCGCTGACGAGAGACTGAAAACAGAGGCTCAGCTGCTCTGCTCGCTCCTCCTTCCTCTTCCTCCTCCTCCTGCATCTCTGAGTGCTGATCAGCGCTGGGCTCAAAGCCTTGGCGGTCCTCATTTAACTCCTTCAAATCCCTCACTGTTTCACCTGACGATGTGTTGTGCCGAATCTGACCACTGACCCTGAGGCAGAAGAAGAGGGTTCATGCTTGTGTCAGAGTGCCTTATGAGAATGCTTTGACCTGCAGGGAGTCATTTCTACCGTCTGTGTACTAATTTATTTTATTCAGCCTCTGGAAAAACTCCAGGAAAGGACTTTACGTAACGGCTGAATGAAAGAAGGTGCTAGAACAAGCACGTTAACGTGGTTATTAAATGTCCATTGGAGCAGGTGCGTAGGCTGCAAATCCTGAAACGACTGGAGAGACATTTCTTGACATTTGAACATGTTCGCAATTGAAAAACTGAATCACTTTCTTATTAGCTGTAATTTCACTACATTTCAAATTTCAAAAGAAGTTAAATACATCTCACTATTCTGCTTTAGACTTTTTTTGTAGCTATTCAAGTTATTTCAACATGGGAAAAAAACTAGCAGTACATGCATTTTGTGTCATCATCAAGGGTTTTGTACAAGTAAATGATGGTTATTTTGGGGTTAACAAACCATAATGTACTAATGAATGTTCTTTACATAATGAAACGTTTGAATAAGTCTCCTTTTCCTTTTTGAAACCAGATAACAGCCTATTATTCAGTAGTTCAGTAGTCACTATTATTCAGTTATAGGTTGGACGGCTTGCAGCTGATGAGCCTTTTCAATGTTCCCCACAGACTCAGAGTCTGAAGATCTCATCGGGCTGAAGTGTATTGGACGAGCTGTTCTGCTAGGGCAGGTCAGCAGTTATGCATTACATCGAGAAGCATTTCCATCAATCCTATAGACTGCGCAGAGGAGTGGAACTGCTCCTGTCACTCTGAGATTACTTCTCTGTTTGATGGATTGGTTCCTATTTCCAATCAGTCATTACAAAGCTATTATTGCACAGTGGAGAATTTGTGTGGTATTCATACACAGAAGAAACGGCGGGACATATAAAGACCATGTTGAAGCGGTTAACTGCTTAGCTGCAGACTAAGCACTGACTGCTTCATCTCAAAACCTGTGTTTATTCAAGACAATTTTTTACTCTGTTTTAAAGGGATAACTTATCACCCCCCATCCCTATAAATTAACATATTTAGTCACCATCATGTCATTCCACACCTGCATGGCTTACTTTCCTTTGTGGAAAATAAAACAAATTGAGAAATACACTCTCAGAAATAAAGGTACAAAAGCTGTCACTGGGGCGGTACCTTTTCAAAAGGTACACTTTTATGATCAAATATGTACACTTTAAGTACTAATATGTACATTTAAGGTACCAAAATTGACCATTTAGGTACAAACATGTATCTTTTTAAAAAAGTACCACCCCAGTGACAGCCTTTATTTCTGAAAGTGTACGAGAATGGTCTCCAATGTTGTTTGGTTCCTAAAGTTCTTCAAAAAACATTATTTTTTGGTTTGTGCACACAGCTTTGTAATGACACGAGGGTGAGTAAATGGTGACAATTTTCAGTTTTGGGTGAACTGTCCCTTTAAGCAATGTTTCATTTGTTAATTTAAAAAATGGGTTAGAGATCCACCTAAGCCATGGTCCACATTCAAACGGCAAATCTCACGAAACCAGTAAAGAACGTATCCAGGTCATATTATATTTCTACTACTGCAACTGAATTCAATAATTACCAGTAAACCAAATTATTTATTTATTATTTGATTGACTTTATTACTACTTTTATTTATTATATTTATCTTATTTATTTCTTACCTTTAATTTTGTGGCGAAAGAGTCAACACCAAGACAAATCTTGACTGGGTTTATGAGACTCAGTAACAGTAATTTAAGCAACAGACAGCCAATCATAATTCTTCAGTGCTAGCCTCATGAAAGATTCACATGCTCTGTGCAGCTGCAGAAACTTTTAGGTGCTGTTGTTTGTTTACCTTTAAGAGAGAAAAATGTGTCTAACAGTGGCAAACGCTCCTCTGCAATTTTCATATTTTTTAGCAATATATTTCAGAAGACACCCCAATTTACTTAGGAACATTTACACAGATGGTCCAATAAATGTTATAAACTCATAAATATGCAAATGGGATTTACATGCTGTTTAGGAGTGTGTTTATCAGATAATATTTATTATAAACCACAGTGAACTGTCATTTAAATAATGCCATAGCAGTCTCTGCAAACAAATGCACTTTGAAAAATTAATTTAGAGACACCTCCTACGATAACGTTAACCTCGAGTTAAAAATGACACTCACTGGGTAAACAATTCATTATAGCCCGAGTCACATGCCCTTGCCACAAATGGCAAATGCCGCAAAGTTTCCTGTCCTTACATTTTTCCTTCAAAGGCTGACCCTGAAATCATACAGCTCCATATATGACAAACCCAATGGCACAAGCACCAGCCAACTTTTGTGTCTATTTTTACCCTTTAAAGGGAGCTGTCGTCTGTATCTCCAGAGAAGGCCTAAAGGCTAGGACACTTGTTTCAGTCCATTACGTGAGACAGCTTTTTTTGTGAGGAGTATAAAAAACGAAAGCTAGAGTAGACAGTGATGTAGCCGTGTAAGCGAGGGGTTACGTGCCACTGCCTTTATGATTTCTGACAGAAAGCGAGAGGGGAATGAATCTTGCAGTGCCTCGACCTTATGGTGACGATATAAAGCATGTCTGTAATTTAAAGAGCATGCCCATGACAACTTGAAAACTAACTCTGAGTGGACAGGGGCTGCAGTGTCTTCTTGGTCTTTACGAGGATTGATGCACACGGTTCACATTGCCGTATCTGCCTCGGGCGAACACCAAACTGATGAATGAAATCTGGAAACATCTGCGAGAGGATAGAATCCAGGCCGTGTTTTGATTAAATTCCATATCAGTCACAATTTAGTTTATTCCCAAATCCTTTTCGGATCAGACTCTAGGAAAGGAAGAGCATTTGTGCAAGCTGTCAGGGATCGCACATTCTGTCCAGTAACAGAAAATGGGACACCAGCTCCTCGATCTAAGTGAATGTATTATTAAAGCCTTCTGTGTGGCAGAATAGCACCTCATCTGCATATGAAAGAGGAGGGTGTGGGGGAATTAATTAACTGTGTGACTTTTACTAATGAGGAAAAAGGAGATCTGGAAGAAATAGAGACTTTTGACTGTGATTTACAACAGTGGGCTGTAATTTAACATGCTACAGACTGAAGCAAATGAACAGACATTTCAACTTTGAAAAGAGTGAAGACTATATACTTCAAGTCATAATTAAAAAATTTAATTATATTTAGATTATATTACACTTTATATAAGGAAAAAAAAGTTTTGTGTGCATTGTGGCATTATTTGGGCCTACGAATTTCATTAAAATGTATTTAAATTATTTACTTTTCCATTTATCATTTAAACATCACTCATTTATGGCAATAAAAACACATATTCTTTATTAAATAACCCAAAAGAATATATTGAAACTGCGAAGCCAGATTCCCAAGATGAATTATACTTATGAATTATACTTTTCTTAATTAACAGACATTTTTAATTTAAACTAATAAAAAAAAAAATAATACAGTTACTGGTTAAAATCAGCGTGAAACACATCTACATTATTAGCAGAGAAATTATTTATTTGGTATGTTGTAAATAAAAAAGAACCATTATAACATTATATTATATCTTGGAATGAAATCAAAATCACAATCGAACTGAGTGTGATTCAGAATCACATCATATATATATATATATATATATATATATATACATATATGTGTGTGTGTGTGTTGATATTAATATATATTTGTTTTGCTTACATGGATCACATGAACCATAACTTATATACCGATAAATAAAAATGCAATTAGGTTTTCCCAGAGGAACCATTGCAGGTCAAATGCAACTCAGTGTTTTATTTTGTTTAATTTCTTTGGAGAATTGGGGCTTCTGTTCTGTGCCTGACAATTACCAGCGCCCCTCTGGAGTGATACAGGCATCCATTTCACAGAGAAACGAGGAGGAACATTTGTCTCCTGTGCTCATTAGACTTCTTCATCTGAGCCAATGGAGGAAAATCGCACACAGGCGTTATTGCACCGCCATGATTGGAGCCGAGAGAAATCTGCTGAATGCACAACTGTTTTATTCTGTGAGCACTGTAACTTTTTTTCGGCTCTTCTGCAGGACGCCGTTTATCAAGAGCCATTTCCTCACATGCCTTTTCCACGAGGAGAGGGAAAAAATAAATAGCCTACTGTCGCTCTTTATAAACCATTTTCTTCTGTTTCTTTAATGATGAGCATCACTATTGCTATTTCTCATAGGTACAGTTAACCTTAGATATTAAACTCATAAGTCATCCAACAACATTCATAGAGCACTCATGAAAGATTCCTCAAATCAAAATATTTCTAACCTATCACTCACCTGGCATACTTTAAAATAGATTGAAAGAATAAAATAATACATTTAAAAAGGCCTCAGTAATAAGAATGCACCAATATTAGAATTTAGACCAACATTCGTTTCCATGCAGTGAAAATAAAACAAATAATTAAATAATTTTATATACCATACATGGAAAAAAGGCCTTAGCTATAGGGTTGCACCATCATTTAAATTTCAGCCAAAATGATAATTAAATAATTAAATCAATAATTAATGTCAATGCTATAACTGTAACATACTGTAGTGGTCTCGACAAGGAAGAAAGGGAGACTTGAAAACAGCTGATGAAAATGCGGAGACAAACATTACATAGTAAAACGACTGACCCTGAACAACTCACAAGGCACAGTTCAAATACAAACATAATCAAGGTCGGAAATACAAGACACCTGGTACTAACATTTGGGCAACATCAAACACTAATAAAAAGGGGCAGGACTACAAAAAAGGCAAAACACGTGGACACATAATGAAAACAAAAACAAAGACAGCACATGAAACCCTGAAAGCATTACATAACGCCATCAAAATTCCAGCTAATTTAATAATTAAATAAATTATAATTTTATCAAATTAGGCATCATAGTAATGTTGGATGATGATAAACTGTCTAAAAACATCAAAAATAAACATGCACAAATAAATATCTAACATAAAACACTGAATGAAATGAAAACAACCAATATATTGTACAGATCTACTTAGCAACACACTAGCAACCCCTCAGAACACGCCCTGGCAACAATCCACCAGACTCATTGTGGCACAAACAAACACTGACTCCTGCTTTTATTTCTGCAGAACACTAAACTGACGAGCAGTTTGTGTTCTACTGCTCCCTGTGGACAGAAGCCATCTAATCAAATCAGCTTCTGCTGTCCTTAATAAGCCAATAGACCGTCATGTACCGAAGGGTTTAGGCAGAACGGAGGGGAAAAGGGTCGATCTCATAGATGTGTGATTTATGGCCGAACACAAGGTCTGTAAAGAATGAGCTGGCCTGATAAGAATGAACACTCTCTCCAGCAGAAGCTGGAGTTAGTGCCAACACCCGAGCACTACCTGCAACTAAACACACACACATCCAGCACGAATATAAAGCAGCCGCAGAGGGCTGTATCATTTACCACTAAAGAGATGATTCACTTGTTCTTTTCTGTTCTAGGTATTGCCGTTGCATTATGAAATGGATAAGAGCTGTTATGTAAGAGATCTCATTATACGTTTTCTCGCTTCTTACAATTGGCTGCTTTGTACATAAATAAGAAAAAAAAATCTGTCATAACACAAGAAACAACATAGAAAAACAAAATGAGCAACAACACCACATTATTACACAATTAACAAGTATTATTGATCACACACACACTTACAATCATATTTCAGCATATTCATTATCTGCATTATATATATATATATATATATATATATATATATATAAATTATATGTATATATTTTATATATATGGGTGTATATACAGTGCCCTCCACTAATATTGGCACCCTTGGTAAGTCTGAGAAAAGGTGACTGTGAAAATAAATCTGCATTATTTATCTTTTTGATCTTTCATTAAAAAAATTCCCAAAATTCTAATCTATCATTGAAGTAAAACAATTGAAATGGGGAGAAAATCTCATTGTGAAATAATTGTTTTAGATGCAACTGAGCATTCTTTCTCCTACAAACACAAGAAGTTGAGTTTTTACTAAAAAGTTCTTTTTTGGTTTGATATGACATTCTCCCAATCCTCTTCTGGATCATCCAAATGCTCTCTAGCAAACTTCAGACTGTTGTTACAAAATTGTTAAGTCTCAGGGTCAGAAATCAGCCCCTTCTTCAGCACATGTTCAGGAGGGTTTAAGAAAAGTTCTCCTCGCTCATCCAAAAACAATCTCCAGCATGTTCAGTTGTCAGACAGGACTGGATCTACAAATGGGATGTGCTTCTATGATCAGATGAAACTAAAATATTAGCTTTGAACACAGGAAAAAAAGGAAATGAAGTATACTGCTGTGTTTTTGATGTTGTGGGTCTATATTTCAGCTCGAGGTCCTGGACATCTTGTTTAGACACATGGCATCATGGATTCTATCAAATACCAACAGACAACAAATCTAAAACTGACTGACTCTGTAAAAATCTTATAATGGGCCATGGTTGGGTCTTCCATTGGGACATTAATCCAAGACAAATATCAAAATGTGACAAGAATTAGTCACAGAGCACAAAATGAAGCTTTTGCCATGTCTGTCCCAGTCCTCTGACCTGAACCCTAAGTGAGGTGAACTAAAGAGGAGAAAATTCAATTGTTTTGCAGATTTATTTTCACAGCCACCTTTGCTCAGATTTACCAAGGGTGCTAATATTAGTGGAGGGCGCTGTATATATATTATGACTTATATTTTGATTCACTTATTTATTTAGACTTATAACTACACACTCTGATTTGCATATTCAGATTGTAGAAATAGGCAAAAATACATTGTATGGGTCAAAATTATTGATTTTTCTTTTTTGCCAAAAATCCTTAGGATCGTAAGTAAAGATCTTGTTCCATGAAAGTTTTTAGAAAATATATTAACTTAATTTTTGATTAGTAATATGCATTGCTAATGGGATGCATCATCCCAGTCATCATTTGGACAACTTTAAAGGTGATTTTCTCAGCATTTAGATTTTTCTGTACCCTCAGATTCCAGATTTTCATATAG
>JAUMHI010000069.1:16830642-16844018 GCA_032359435.1 Enteromius unitaeniatus
TATATATATAACGTGTTTAAAAAATAAAAATTGGGTAGCTATATATAAATGTGTGTGTGCATGTGTATGTGTGTGTGTGTGTGTGTGTGTGTGTGTTTGTGTGTGAAATAAAAGGGTCTGCTAAATGAATATATATATATATATAAATTGGCTGAAATGTAACATCGCTTAATAACAATGTATATATATATACACACACACATTCGTTGCAACAAAAAAAGTAAATAAAAACAACTGTAAGCTGGTTTGCTGTTTATATATATATATATATATATATATATATATATATAGTATAGTATAAACAAAATATTTTATTCTACAGATAAACAATAAATAAAGAAATGAATGAATGAATGAATTAATTAAAATATTTTTTTAAATGAATGGGTTTGTCACCATTTTTAATTACCTTGTCACTTTTTGCAGTTCAATTAAACGTTTTTGAAATGTTAAAAATAGAAGTATTGTATTTAACTTTAACCTATCCAGTCTTATCAGGTCGTAACAAACAATATATTTAATAATTCCCCAAGAATTAGAAAAAGTGTACATAGAAAATAAATGACATAGCAGGTTTAAATCCATTATTTATAATGTTTTATTTTAAATTATTAATTTTTTTTGTCAAATTCTTGTACAAAAGTCTTGTCAATTGTTAAAGTGTCAATTGTCAATTGTAATTCCTTTTTCAGTTGTCATAGAAGACGACCGAATTGATGAAGTCCTGAACAACACGGCAGAGAAGTCATCGGCGGGAGTGTAAAGCACAAGGACATTGTTAAAGCGGCAGGAAATCATGGGTTCTGTGCATTCTGCATCGAAACCACTTTGCAGTCCCTCTTAGTATGGGTTGAATTACACGGTGCTGCAGCAGGTGAGAAGGTCCCTGCTGCAGGCATCCAGATGGAGGAAGCAGGGGGCCTGTCTGCTTTCTCTCTTTAAGGGCATGTTTCATATCCCTTCTTATAAAGTGACATCCTACTCTGGACAAACAAGTCCTATGTTGTTTAATACATGTGGAGTTGGTCTGTAGTGGTACAGATTCAGTTTATATTGTGAGAGGAATGCATTGATATCACAAGCACAAATCTGGCAACCTTCGTTCTTTATTTTGCTGTGAGACTGAGCACTTGGTTTCTCCGTATCTTTTTGTGCACAATGAAAGTGTTTTTCACTTTTTAAATATCCTAATTATGATCTCTTGGATACATTTTCTTTCGCAGAAATGACAGACTGAGCAAACAATTTTTTTATAGGATGAGAGAGGGAAGACTACTTTTTTTAAAATAGTTTTTTTCATGTTGCATATTGTCATTTTTTGATGTGGCTGCAAACTGTCTGCTTAGCCTGAGTTCAAAAGCTTATTTTTATATCAAAGAGATATTTCTGAAAAGAAAAAAAATGCTTATTTGAGTTATAGTCGTAGCACTTTCAAACGTGGTTGTCACAACTCTCAGCTAAATGGATTTTGATAACTTCTGTGCCAAAATTTTGCAAAATATACCAGTCGACTTGTGTTTCCGTTCACCCGAGTAATGTGAAGTTTTCCAGGCCTGCCTCTCATATATGTTTCAGGGCTTTTTCAACAGCATTTTTTTGCATGAGACAGGAACAATTGCCTCCTTCTGTGGCAGTGATTTATTAATATATTTCCAGTAATGTTGCTCTGAATGACAAACCTCAGACTCTTGAATATTGTGAATGTTGCACTTCTCTATACTGTAAAACAGGGCTATATTTGCAATGAAATGTATGACCAATAAAATGTGTTTATAAAACAGAGCTCCACCACCCTCACCATGTAAATTTTTTTCCCCTTTGAAGATGAAACTTCGTCCATGATTTCTTCTTTCATCAATTATAATGCAGAACTTTTCTAAAACAAATGCTTTCATATAAAAACAGGCCTGTTTGGAGTTGCCAGGTCACTAACGAGGAATACATTTCAGTTTTTTTAACCAGAAGCATGTGCTTCAGTCTCTTACAATGCAAGTTCAATACAAGTGTAAAATAGTTTAATAAATAATTACTGACCCTAAAATGGCCAAATAAAAGTGTACAAGGATGCAATAAAAAGTATATTAAAGCCAGGATCTGCACTACAGTAGATGTTAAAATTCACAGTTTCTAAAGATAACTTTGAGATTGAAACTACGTTAGAATGAGTTTCTATATTCTCCTAACTGTTAACAGGATCATATACAGCATGTAAACCTGGGAACCTTATAAAGGATTCATGAAGCTCCACCTACAGGAATTGCACATATTTCATAACTACCAAAAAAAAAGTCAGAATGCTTAATAGATGATAATGATGATGAGCTTTACAGCTGAAATAAATCATTAGTAAGCAGTTATTGTGCACTACCATTTATCCAAATAGTGGTGCACTACTTCATTACTGCACTATTATTTACTTCAATGATTTGAGGTCAGAATTTCTTTTAAAATAAATAAATACTTTTATTCAGCAAGGACACATTAAATTGATGAAAAGTGACAGTAAAGACTGCAAAAGATTTCAATTTCAAATAAATTCTATTTCTTAGAATTCATCAGATAACCCTGAAGAAAAATATATCATAATATGAAAAAATAAATTCTTGAGGCACAAATCAGCAAATTAGTACAATTTCTGAAGGCTCATGTGACACTGAAGACTGGAGTAATGGCAGGAATAAATGACATTTTAAAACATATGAAATGATATATTTGATAGCCTATTTAAAATCTAAAAGATATATATATATATATATATATATATATATATATATTACATTTGTTTTAAATTGTAAGAATATTTCACAATATTTAATGTATTTGTTATAAAATGGTGAGCATAAGAGAAGTCTTCAGGCCCTTGCACACTAAGTCACAAATTTTTGTTCATACAGTATTCCTCATCCAAATTTTACGTTTTCACTTTTAATCTCTGGGAAATCTTTCCTTATAAATTTGTAAATGTTTCTTTATTCCTTTAGAAACGTGTAAAGATTCTATATTCAGTTTTATCCACACCATAATGGCCAACCAATCAAACCAGTTTGGTCACCAAGTTCGGTCCTGGGAGGCCGGTGTCCTGCAGAGTTTAGCTCCAACCTGCCTTAACACAGCTGCCTGGAAGCTTCAAATATACCTAGTATGAGCTTGATTAGCTGCTTCAGGTGTGTTTGATTAGGGTTGGAGCTAAACTCTGCAGGACATCAGCTCTCCAGGACCGAACTTGGTGACCCCTGCTATAGACTATTGAGTTTGTTGAGCCACTACATCCAGATTCTGCTGAAAGAAACCTTTAGTTCTTCCCTATATAATCTACCAGCTCATTAGGACCCACCAGATGAGCAGGTAATCAGGTGAGAGAAACATCACAAAAGTTCATTCTCTCTTCATGCTTAAAAGCATCAAGGGCACCATTTGGACAACATGAAAAGTGGGTTTACTTACTCAGTTACAACATTTCCACCCTATATTATTAAAGGAAATGAAGCAGAGCTGCTTAAATGAGCAGTTAATATAGAAAGCATGATAAAGTAAAGTCCTCAGCGTCTTTGTGTTGTTTTGGAAGTCTGTGCAGTATCTGCTCTCTCTCCCACATTGAAGTGAGCTGAACACACTTAGAAAGCACTAGAACGAGTTCAGCTTTTTTTTACTTTCAACTGCTGAGTGCGAGAGAAGCAAGAATGTGATGTTCCTTCTCTTAACATGCCCTCATAACAACACATTATGCTGCTGAAATGATTTACTTGTAAACACTTTTCGGTTTTCACTGAACTGAGCAAAAACTTTAGCATATCTTGGGGGAAAAAAGTGTAATTTTATGGTAGTACAAAGCAAATGGATTATCTAAATTTATGGTCATATTAGATTAAAGGTACATTTTAAAATAATATTAGATTTATACAAATTATGTTCATATTGTTTAAAGGATCTACTTATAATTTCCAGTGAAAAGATATGTCTGTGTGAAACATACGCGTTGGATTATTATTCATACTTTATTATTCTTGTGAATTATTTAATACCATTTTAGAAATAAATGCATCTATGATGACACAAATAATTTGTGATCCAGCTTTATCTACAGGAGAAGTGTTTAAGGGTTTTTATGAATCTTTGCAGATCGCAGTTTCTAGCCTGTAGTTTAAAGTCTGCACGTCACTCCACGGAAGAGAGGGCGGGTTCAGCAGAGCTCATTAGCATTTAAAGCAACAAGGACTAGAATGGCTTGCTAAAAACAGCTGATTTTAAAAAGGTTTTTCAAACCATTATAAAGTTTTAACTAATGCATGTTATAGACTTTTCATTAAGACCTTAAAGAATCACAATAACTTGTGGAAAAAACGGCATCTGTTTTGACCCATTTAACTAAACAATTACAATGCAGTGCATCTCATAGCCCTGTTAAAGAAATACAGAAAACGAACACATTCATGGACAAAAACAAGAAAAAAAGGTATTATTGTGTGCTGGCATCTTATTAGAGCTCCAGCAGATGATGCGGAGCAGCGCATGAATCTGCTTCTCCTTCACTATTCTGTACACACAGAAGTGCTACCATGGCAACAGATGCACTCAGCGTTGTCCTGGAGCAGCGATGTGAGCAAAAGCCCCAATTGGCACCTTTTCTCTATGCAAATAAAACAGCTTTGCATCAAAGCCATGTGTTTTATTATTCCCTACTTAAGCTGGCTAGCTCAGAATGACATCGTTCTCACGAGCAACATGGATCGGATGAAATCTTTTGTTGTTGTTGTTCTTCTTCTAACTGTGTCACTATATCTTTAAAGAGATTATTCACCAAAAACACAAAAGCATTTATTCACCTTTATGCTGTTTGAATTGTATTCTTTTCCATATAATAAGAACTCATTCAACTCATACAATACTCATAAAAGTCATTCATACGACATGCTTGCAATATTTCAAGTCTTGAGGAAATATGACATTTTATGTTAATTAGCTTATATGTCAAATTATCAAAGATGCGCTTGATTTTCAGCGTTGACCATGAAACGTGAAAGTTAAACAGACCAGTCTCATGGCAATTCGTACATATTTTATGAGGTGGCTAATACGTACAAATTTCGAACGACCTCACTCGTACAAATTCATATGATTTTTGCTAAATCATATGTATTTTATGAGTTATCAATTCGTATGAATTTGTATGAATGACTTACATCTATCCCCGCCCCTAAACCTACCTGTCACTGGGGTTTAGACAAATTGAGTGAGGTCGTAGAATTAGCACGAATTTGCTACCTCATACCATTACGTACGAATTGGTCGTAACAGTTGTTTAAACATGATTCTCTCCCCTGCTGAAAAAAAACAGCATATGCTGGTTAGCTATGCTTTAAACTTGGGATGCTGGTTTAAGATGGTCTTTGCTGGTTTTAAGCTGGTTGGACCAATTTAGGACCAGCATATGGCCAGCTAAGGACCAGCTTACACCAGCTTAAACCAGCATCCCAGCTACAAAACATACCAGCACATACCAGCACATGCTGTTTCTTCCTTCTTCGCCTTCATCAGAAGAAAGAAAATCACAGGTTTAGCAACATAGGTGGGTACATTTTTTCTTGAACAGCATATAGTACATTTTTGCTCTCTGGAGACTTGTTGTTTACTTAACTGCCATGTATCTTTCATTATCAGATACTTATGTAAAGGTTAAATTTGGTTTGGTTGCAAGGCATCATGCCACTAATTACAGTAAAAGACTGATTTCGCTTTGGGACCATGTTTATCTGAAAGTTCCACAATGGTTGCTATGGAAATGTGTGCTGAGAAGGGAAGTTGTCCTAGTTAGCGCGCCGCTTGTGTTGGCAGTGATCCGTAGGAGGCTTGAGAACGATGCTCCTGTCTTATCATTAATTCTCCTTGATGCATTTCCAACAACAGCACAGGTCATCGCACAGTGACTAGATTGCTATTGTGATAAAAATCATCATTTTCCCATTTGCTTCTGAGAGGGTTGCACAGTTAAACACTCTCCGCCCACTCTACAGATAGTTTGCTCACCTCTGTGCTTCTTTAAAATGGTAAAAATGTCAATGATTCAATTGTAATGTCAGATATTTGCAAATGAGCCTGATTGAACAAACCAGGCTTCAATGTGACACCAAGTGTGCCTGCTTACAGTATCTTGACATGGTTTTGCGGAAAATAATACGAAAAACCGGTTGGCATCTTCAGAAATATACTTAAGAAACAGATAATACTGTTGGTTTGAGATGAGCTTCAAAGCAGTTTTTTTGGTGCACAAAAGCCAAGACGGTCACTCTGTATTGTATTTCATGCATCATTGCTCTTTGGCAATAAAAATAAATGTGAAAAAAAATTATTTCCATTACACTTAATTGGTTTCTTGAAACACAATGATTAGTATTTTGAATTTTAATCACCACCTAGTTTTTTGTAATCTATTTTTATTTATTTATTTCTTACATTTTCTGAGATGATGTGTTTATGTTTTTTGTACGGAGATGTGTGTCAGTGTTTACGAGATTTGAAATTGCTTGGAAAAGTATCGGCACACCATGTATCATTTACAATGCCTTGCAAAAGTATTCATATCCCTTTATTTTTTTCCCATTTTGTTATATTGTTGCCTTATGTTAAACTGTTACTTTTTCCCCACATCACTCTATACAGTACACCATTCTGACAAAGCAAAAACTGAACTTGTAACAACTGTAAATTTATTAAAAATAAAACACTGAAATGAGTACATTGCATTAGTATTCATAATACATAATAAGTATTCATAGATATATAACTAAATATTTAGCTGATACTTCTTTACAAGTCTTTTTCTAAAGTCTTTTTCACTTGATGCGACAAGCTTTCCTCAACAGCAGTTTGTCATTTATCTGCCACTCTTCACCTCTCAAGCTCTGTCAGGTTGGATGGGGCAGAAGGACATGTTCAGGTTTCTACAGAAATATATGATTGGGTTCAATTACAAGCTGTGGCTGGGCCACTCAAGGACATTCACAGACTTGTTTGTAAGCCACTGTGTGCTTAGGGTCATTGCCCTGTTGGAAGGTGAACCTTCTGCCCAGTTTCATGCCCAGCTCTGGACTGGGTTTCCTTCATGGCAATCTCTATATTTTACTGCACTGAGCGTTCCTTCTACTTTGATGAATCTCTCAGTCCCTGCTGCTGAAAAACAGCCCCACAGCATGAGGCTGCTACCAGCACACTTTACTTTTGATATGGTACTCTGCAGATAATGAGCAAAGCTGGTTTCCTTCAAACATGATGCTTAGAACTAAGGTTCATCAGACCAGATAACCTTGTTTCTCAGAGTCTGAGGGTCCTTTAGGAACTTATTTAGCAAATGTTCAGTGTGTTTTCATGTGTCTTAACTGAGGAGAGGACTGAGTCTTGTCAAACCAACATAAAGCCTGATTAAGTGTTGCAGTGACCTAGTGTTGAAGGGAAGTTTGTCCTTCTGTAGATTTCTTCTATCTCCACATATAATCATGGAGTTCAACTACAGTGACCATCAAGGTCTTGGTCACCACAGTGACCAAAGCCCTTCTCCATCAGTTACTCAGTTTGGCCAGGAGGCTAGATCTACATCTACATTTTTGACTACTGTACATGCTTCTGTGACCCTTCAGTGTTTTATTTTTTTTTCTGAACTCTTCCACAGAGGTATGGCTTGGCTCAAACCTGTTTCTCAGCTCTTCAGGTAGTTCCTTTTGACCTCAATGAATGGTTTTGCTCTGATATGCATTACCAGCTATTAGGCATGTTATTAAAATGTGTGTGCCTTTCCAAATCATAACCATTCAACTGACTTTGCCACTGGTTCACTATACCTCTTGATTCAGACAAGACGACATTTTCACTGAAGGAAGCAATATTATGTATAGAGGACTTGGAACATACTGTAAATGTAACAAATGGGATTGACACTTGTGGATCCATTTGCATGGTTTTATTGAAGCAAGTCACAGGGGAACCGGCTTTGTACAAGATAAACTCAATACTCCACGACTAGCAAGCAAACACACACCGGTAATAAAGGGGAGACAACAAGTTAACAAGTGGGTGGGACTGATCAATTATCAAAGAGAGCAACAAGCGGGCAGGCACGTCCTGATTTTACTGAGTTTGGTGTGTTGGGTCAACATATTTTGTTTACCCTGGAACAACATTTTATTCCAAAATTTTAGTTTTTACCATATCTCTACACCTAAACCTAACCCTAGCCATGAGTAATGTCTAAAATCAGAGGAAATGATAGATGACTGACACTGATGTACAAGCACCAAACACTGATTGTAAGGCTAAACTTCACAAAAACTGGTATATGGAAAAATATGGAAAAAATAAACTGGTTCTTCAAATCTGATTTGCTAATCAAAATGTTGTTCCAGGGTCAACACAGATGTTCTGCAGGGGGGGCACAGACACAAGAGAAAATAGAAACAACAGGAGACAAATACTTCATAATAAGAGTCCTTAATATGCCAATGGAGAAACACAGACAGGGGAAGCACAAACATAACAGTCTGGGGTGGAGTGCCCCTGATGGAGATCGTAGGCACTTCAGCTGACAATTGTAACAGTAGCAATGGATTTGTTTCTACAAACCTGCCATTTTCTACATAATAATGTAGATGTTAATTGATGTACTGGAGTGGTGTGTATTAATTGTGTATTATTCTGATGTTTTTATCAGCTGTTTGGACTCTCGTTCTGATGGCACCCATTCACTGCAGAGGAGTAAGTGGTAAATTTCTCCAAATATGATGAACTTAATCTACATGTGATAGCCTGAGGGTGAGTAAATAGCAAGCTTATTTTCAATTTTAAACTAATTCTATAAAGCTGTATGTTATCAGTATAAAATTTTATACTGAAAAAGGCTTAGACGTGACTTTTTTTATATCATGGATATTTCATGATTATGTTTGGAATACTTTACAGTACCATATACTTATCGTGGTATATAAATATGGTAGTAAATATAATAAATATGGTAGATATATATATATCAAAATACCATGGTATTTTGAAAAGCTATGAAGTCAAATATCTTTTAAAATCCAAGCTGAACATCATTATAGATGTCAGAGGTTGAGTAATTTATAAGCAGAAGAGTTTTAATTGCATTTGGTCAGACAGAAAGTTCATTTGACTCATTTGACTTTCACTATATGTGCTTAATTAAAATCTGATATCATAACCCTGCTGCTTTAATCCACAAGAAAACATCCTGTTCAAGAATTTGGAACTGATTATCAAAAATATAATAATAATAATAATAATAATATTACAAATTATTTTAAAAATTCCTCTAGATTATTTAAAACTCATGTTTTAAATGTGCTGTATATAACTGAGTTGTTTTGCACACAAATATTTAATAGCGGGAATAGCTTCAAACAAGAACGTTTAAAAAATAGTATTTACATACAGTCACAAAGATAAGATTGACGGTAAACTGTGAATCTTAGAATTACAGATAGTAAGTCAAAAGTCATTTATTCCTAGAGAAACTTGTAAGACCCCGGCTCATCATCATTAGGACAAAAACAAGGTTTAAGCTTTGAAGAGAGCTAAGTATGTGGCTGTAATTGGCTCTGGGAGACACGTGTTTTAGCAACAGTGCAGGCAGAGAATGAAAGAAGAATTTAATTCATTATGTCCAGTGGCTTCACGGATCCCTGATTCAATTCAAGAAGTATTTTTAAAGGCAGTAAGAGGGTGAGTCACCCCTATCAGCACATATGCTGTGTCATAATTACATCTGATTCACAACTCAATCAACATTCATTAGGAGAGTTTGCGTCAAGCTTATCGTTCAGATCAAAGTCAGGGATGTCAACGGACACTAATAAGTCTCTGAAAAGCACATACTGAGGGAAGACTTCAAAAAGAGTAAGAAATCAAGTCGACAGATCAAAGAAAATCTTTAGCAAATCCTTATCTCATTTTTATGAAAGGCCGATTTACTGTATAGTGAGAAATTATTATTAACACAATATTATCAGTATTAAAACCTTCTTCCAAAATTCCAGTTCCAAAATTTTAAAAAGAATGTTATTGTCATAATACCGAATCCAATGGAAATTATTAGAATATTATCAAGAAATATTAATTTTGTACAGCTCAGTAGAATTTTGTATTTATATTGCAATTTTCACAATAAATATCATTCCAAAGCAATTTTACACTCATTATTGCCTCACAGCCATGATTAAGGTGATAGAGGTGAGGAGAAACTCACAGTATAAAAAATATACAGTATAAACTTTTCTCAAACCAATATGTGTGTATATGATGCCTAAAGTTAGTGTTAAAGGGGTTATCCGGGGCTACATACACTTTTACAAGCTGTTTGGACTGAAATGTGTGTTGGGAGTGTGTGTACTCAACCACCCTACAATGATAAAGATCCACAAGTAGTTTTGTTTTAATGTAATAAAAATAAGTTGCCCCTTCTGAAATCAAGATATTCTCAAATGCATGTTGGTGTGGCGTCACACCGACAGAGGCCCCTCCCACAATAGTTGATTGACAGCAGCGTGTCACACAGACCGAACTGGTGTCTCACCTCTGACCCGTTTTGAGCGAGCCGTCATCAGACCGAGACGCTGAGACAAGCAAGACTCCTAAGCGATTGAGGTGTTTTGTTGTTGAATGTATTAATGAACATAGCAGTAGTGATTTACTCCCGACATCTGAGTGACTGAAGACGCGGAAGATTAACGTTATGTTTGGTTCTGAAGGGAAACGCGCCCTTGATCAACCAAAATGTGTTTATGTTCACGCGAATCATTCATGATCCAGCCTCACCTACAAAAGCAGTGAGTATAATGTCTTTAAATGAATCTTTGCAAATCAGATTTGTTAATTAGCAAATTTCACTATGAATGCGGCTAAAAAAAGATCCTCTGAGAGTGGCTCTAAAGAGGGGTGAGGTCAGCCGAGCTCGTGAAGATTTAAAGGGGAAGTAACAGTGTGATTTCGAAAGCATTTTTTGACAGGGTAAAATGAGCGGTTTTTACACTATCGTTGAGAAATTTGAAAACAAATAATATTACAAACTTTCCATTAAGACCCTAAAGAATCATATAAGCTAGTGGAAAATTGGTTTTGTATGACTCCTTTAAAACTAAAACTAAAACTATAATAAACTGTTTATATTAAAATAAAATGAAATAAATAATATAACTAATATAAACTAACTAATATAAATATTGAAAATGTAAACATTCACATATAAAAAGCACATAAAATCAAAATTTTAACTAAAATTAAAATATGTAATTAAAAGCTATTTTCAAAATATGAATAAAATACTTTATTGGACGAAAATGGAATTTTTATTTTCACAAAAATACTGCTATTAAACTACACAATTGCAAAGAAACTTCAAGTAACACTAAATTGGACATTAGTTTAAAACAAACACTAAAACAATATTTTATTGTAAAACAAACTTTATTTACACTCACAAAAAAAATTAAATTATTTTAAAAAGTGTAATAAAAATGTGTTTTTAAAGTACATAAACATAAAAAAATACATATACCCCAAACCAATTTGGTTTATTAATTTACTTCAGTTTAGCAATTTAGCCAGCTACCTAGCAACACATGCACTGTAAAAAAATTCCTGTAGAAATTACAGTATTACTTAGCCTCGGCCCACCCATACTTTCTGTGACGCTACATAAAATTTCACGAGCAAAGTCAGCATTTCAGATTCACAAAAAAATAGGAACCAATGAGAAATGCACGGCACGACTGAGGCGGGTGTAACGCAATGACCAAGCAGTTCTGTGTCTGAGAACCATTTTAAACATTTACAGTAAGTTACTGGCATCTAGCTACATAATTACACCAAATCTGTTTACAGTGTTGGCTTTCTTAGCAACTGACAAGTGACCAATTATAAATCATTTATAAGCAGTTCCACCACATGGTTTCTGTTCTAAATAACAATGAAAACAATCACAAAACATCTCGACATAGAGTTTAGATCAGTCCAGTCGGTTCAAATATTACTATTCTGTTCACTCAGCCATAAAGGATTCATCATCTGAGCTCACCTCTGCTTCATGTGCATTTAAGACACACATTTCTGGAGAATCAGTGTGTGTTTGTCACTCCGGCCCCTTGGATCTTCTGATAACACATGCTGACATACTCTTGGCATGATAACTGTGAAACAGGGCAGCAAAACATGGATTGCCAGTACTGTTGCCATAGTAACCCCACAGCCTCTCATGCTTCAGAGGCAGCCTTTGCTGAGAAGAAGATGAGGCCGTGTTTTTTTAAATCTTGGCTCAGTGAGTCTCCCACACATAGCATGAAGCATGTCTCTCGCAGACAATGCTTTCTGTGAACGACAAGTGACTTTTCAGCCTATGTGTCTTTATTTTGACTTTAAGTGACAGATACTAATATAATATAGTCATGCCAAAGCTAGATGCGTTATTCTGTTTCCTTGCGCAGTCGTGTGCTATGTAAAGGTCTTCTCTTATGTAATTTTGCACTACCAAAAAAGTTTATAGCCCTAGCATCAGAGTTTGTCATGAAGAGGTTATGGAAGTCCTCACTGTGGAGGAGCTATTTAAAAATCTGAACACTGAGAGCACATTGGGGAGATGTAAGTTGTTACAAATCCTAGTGTGCTGCCTACAGAGGGAGTATTTTAAGGTGCATAGGTGCATTCGTGACTGTAAGTTTGGTGGTAGGCAACTTTATGCATTTTCTCTATATAATCATCTAACTGTAAATATACACCATTCTCCTTAGTGAGCTCAGTATACAGTATATTATATACAACTTTGTCATGTTAATGAATGCTGTTTCAATAATTCGCGCTTCCTCAATCAATCATAATAGTGTAAGTGAATTTGGCGTGCTGTCCGGGGGGGGCGAGCCGGGTGGACGGCGGACTCCGTCCGGAGCCCTAGTGATTTGAACCCTAGCGAGGGCAGAGCTTGACGTCCGGCTCGGACCCTGCATGCCCCCCGTAAAGAAGGCGTGAGAACGGGCGGAGGAGGGGTGCAAAAAAGACGAGATGCAGAAGGGGAGGAAATGGGTCTATTTATAGTGGGAAGGATGGATCTGATTGGCTGGAGAGATGGGAGATTGATTGAATAATGCGGTGCAAGCCACGGTTGATTTTGTGCGCGCTCCTCTCGAAACTAGTTTTTAGCAAAATGTCCCTTCAATAGTTTGCGCTTCCTCAATCAATTATAATAGTGTAAGTGTGACAGATCACGGGAAGTCAGTCGTATCCATTTGCAGCTTTTAATGGCGGAGCGTGGTCAGACAGGCAGTAGATCAAAGAACCGGCAAAACAGTATCAGAGAGGGCAAGACAAACTCGTAAACAATATCC
>JAUMHI010000069.1:16844118-16858725 GCA_032359435.1 Enteromius unitaeniatus
ATATATATATACATTAATCTTATAGATATATTATAAATAAAGTATAAAAGTACATGGTAAATGAAAAAAAGTAGATTTTTCCCTCTGGTGGTCACAAACCCTCTTTAACAAGAATTAAATAATCACTCAAAGATGCTTAAATTAGCTTTTCAAGCTCATTATTTGTTTATTTTATTGTTATCCACATCACAGAAGTAGCAAATGGGAAATCAAGCAACAAATGCTTCATTATTTTACTGTTTGCAAGGTTTTGTCCATTTTTCACAAAAAAGCATATAATGTTCCAATAGCAATTCATTTAAATTGGCCCACAGTAGAATTGTGTTTTTTGTGCTGCGTAGAGTTCACTGATGTGAAGATTCCTGTGAAATGGGTGGTGTCTTATTACTGGACCAGCAGCAGCTGTCCCAGACGAGCTATTGTGTGAGTGTCATAAATGTATCTCATTTTCAAACTGTAAAGCAAATCTTTATAAGACACAAAATCACAAAAAAAAACAACAACTTTGACCTGAAAAACTGATTTTGTGTCTTTCCCATCAGGTTTAAGACAGCTGCAAAAAGAGAGATCTGTGTAGATGCAGACACCCCCTGGGTGAAGGGTCATGTTGCTAAAGTGGACAAAAAAAACAATAGTCTGAAAGATATTGTTTCTATTTGAACTGTAAATTCATATTGTATGTCCAAACCTTGTGCTATTTCCAATTTGTATATAAAATGTTTTATTGACAGAATAATTTATGTAATTGGGTGCATTTTAAAAAATAAAATATCAGTGATGATTATAATGTGGTAATGTTTTTATTCTCTATTGCATACAGGTAATTTATTAAAATCTATGTCTTATGAAACAAAGCATTTCTTTTAATCATCTCAGTTATCTCAGATTATCATGAATTGTATAAAAATTACTGAAACCACATCTGTTTTAGCAACACACTGTTGTGACAGATCACGGGAGTCAGTCGGATCCATTTGCAGCTTTTAATGGCGGAGAGTGGTCAGACAGGCAGTAGATCAAAGAACCGGCAAAACAGTATCAGAGAGGGCAAGACAAACTCGTAAACAATATCCAGGCAAAGATCAGGGCAGGCGGCGAACAATCAGAAAACAGAGTCAAGGCAATAAATCAAACACGGGTAAGGGAAAACACAGGGAAGAACGCTCAGTAACGACAGCAAGGCAAATCGAGACTTCGCATTTGACTAAGGCAAAAGCCAGTCCTTAAATAGTCCCAGGAAGTGGGCGGAACGGCGCGAAAACGCCGAGGTACGTGTTCGAAATAGGTCCGGGCGGGAACTAATATTCCGGCGAAGGTTCCCGCTGCTGCCCACTGGAGAGGGCCACAGAGGCGCGATCCGTGACAGTAAGTGAACATTTTTAATATGTAACATACAGTATGTATATCTTCAATAAGACTTTTTTTTCATAAAATAAATTTGAATAGTAATAAATAAAGAACTATTTCTAATACTTCTTTTAATTTTCATTTTTTTATACATTTATTTAAATTTTTTTATGTATGTGTTTTATTTTTATTTATTTATTTTATTTGTTTATTTATTTTCCTTGTGGCTGCAAGGTCTTCTATCAATAATCAATGTTTTAATATTTTTTTGCCATAAATAAATAAAATCTATATAAATATAAACATATTATGTATATTATACCAAATAAGTAAGACCACACACACACACGAAGGTGTGTTGGAAGGTCTTTTTGGATAAATCTGTATGAGCTCTGCTCACTTCTTGCCCATTTTTCCCAACACATTTGCTTCAGCCAAATTATACAGAGAGAGCCAGTGGTTCGGGCCATGCTGTAGATTTTCAATTAGATTCTGAGCTTTTTTTCCCAGGCTATTCTTCTATTATTTTTTTCCTTGTCCTTCAGGTCGTTGTCCTAGAAAGTGGATTCCACAAACTTTTCAATACCGCAGTTTAAAATCTGACAGTAATGCTGCCACTGCTATTTAGGATAGTGTTACCTAACTGTCGACTACATACTGTAAATCATACTTTTCATTTTCAGGCCAAAGAGCTCAACTTTTGTTTCAGCTTTAGTTTCCTCAGATGGCTTTTTGCAAACTCCATCCGCCCACCCATAGGTCTGCATGCCGTAAACCTGTTTGCCACTTTGGAACTGCACCAACTTGCCGAGCTAAGATGAGAATCATACGAAACAGCGGTTCGCCACAGTACTTGAAACTCTGACATCTGTATCTTTTGTTCCACTCGTTCTAAAACCAATGCAGCTTGTAGCAGGAAGCTCAGCGTTCCTATCTGAAATACTGTTCCCTTTCTATCCCCTGTCTTCTGTGATGTAGAAATTAAACTGCAGCTTCAAATTGACAGATTTGCAGCTCAGGATCTTCTGTTCAGCCTCTACAACTATTATTTGTGCTGGTTATCCTACTGTGGATGCCTGAAGTGGTACCATTTCCCTCTTATTTTTTGCCCACTGTGACCTTGTTGGTTGCCATGGTGCTCAGCACATTTCTTTTTCACATAGCACCTGCTACACTCTGTATGCTACTGCAGGCTGAACATTGGCTAAGTCCAGTTCTCACCAATTACAGCCCACAGTGAGGAAAACCTAGCCTAGCAATATCTTTACATCCTATGCAAAAATGTGAATTGGAATGAATGAATCAAGTTTTCATTTTTGTATCAAGCTTATTTTTCTCATAAGAGCAGGTATGGTACATTTTATGTGTCTGGCTTCTGGTAGTCTTGCTTAGCCAGACCTTCAGACTGATGGCTGAAAGTCTGGAATTCATGGCAGCTTTCATTGGCCAAGACCCGCCCATGAGGCCATTTGACTGACATTCGTGTTTTTCATTACATGCATTTTTAATGCTAAGTATACAAATGCATATCCATGTACTCAATAAAATATTCTGTAATTGTACTTTTGGTATATTATATACTGTACTTATTAAATTAATGTATTTTAAATTAAATGTAAAGTTTTTAATTACATTTTAATTGAAATTTTACTTAAAACACCCTATTTTAAATCTTTATTTTTCCTGTATAAACCTAACAATCATTTCTGTCTCTTGTTTCAATGCACTTTTACCATCAAACGGCGTTTCCATTAATAATTTTTAACAAAAAGACTTCTCAGGACCAGAAGTCAGCATTTTATCCAAACAGTGAGCAGTAGTATCATCTAACACCTGGAACAAGCAATTAACATCAATCATTTACAGTTGATTTCGCAGACATCTTGTTTTCTTGCATTGTCTACAATAACACAATCCAACTGCTAAATGAATAGTCTATCAAATATCATAAAGCATTCTTGAAAAGCATATCGTACCGACACTTGATACTCAGCCACTGCAGGAGCAAAGCCCAATGTATTCGTTCTTGTGTCCAACATGGTTAATTTAGAGCTGCCACCTGCCTGTGGCCCATCTGATCAGTCAGACATTCATCTGTGTAGGGAATAGTGTTAATGCACTGCCACGGCTCGGGCTCATGGGAGACATTGGATAAACATGCTTCACAGATACCGATGAGCTGTTATTTAAATATGGAGCAACTGGAATAAAGTCTTATAGTTATGTTTAAGCGAAAAACTAGTGTGAAACTTAAATAAATGATAAATAAATATGCCTCATTTTTTCAGTTTGTTTCCAGATATTTAGTTTTACAGTTTCACTACTTAGCAGACCTGGAGCTAGTCTCAGCCTCAAGCGGCACACCCACAAACCGCCCACAGACCATTCCTCAACCATCTGATCATGTTGCACATGAAAATAAAAAGAATCTCTCAAAACGTCAAGCTTCTGCAGCTGAACACAAAAAGAAAAAAAGTCTGGTCGCTCTTTTCAATTCAATTGCAAAGGAGGCCTTCAGACATGAAATACATACCAATAAGTACATATCACTGCAGCTTCCAAAAGAAATGAACACTAGATGCAGCAAAACTCTAACACCTTTTATTCCTTTTTACACAAATTTTCACAAAAATCGAGTTTCGATTAGTAAAGCATACTTGATATTAAAAATATTAAATATAAAAAAATGTAATTCAAATTTCCAACACAATAGACTGTAAGCTTTATCATATCATATTTGATAATTCTGAACTGTCATAATACATACCTGATGCAACTTAATAAAAACCCAGCAATATGTACCTATATCAACATAATAGACCTGTGTTTTACTGTACAGCCACTCGTAACATATTTTTATGATACCCGTTCAAAGAAAACTCAATACAAAGTTTAATAAAAATAGTTAATTCGAGTGTTAGTGTGTTGTACTGTGTGTGTGTGTGTGTGTACTGTATCTCAAGACTTTGTGCATGCTGACCAGGCAAACAGAAATTTAGGTCATCACTCATCTTCCAATCCATTTATGAACACAAGAGAATGATAATTCAGAACGTCTTGGTTACGTACTGTAACCCCCGTTCCCTGATGGAGGGAACGGAAACGCTATTTCGTGACGACAGACTAGGGTCATTACTTGGGAGCCCTGATTCGCTCTGATTGAGAGAAAACGCCAATCAGAATTGGCTGTTAGAATTTGCATACTGAGCCACTCCCTGTTGAGCGGGTATAAATAGGGCAGCAGGTGCATCCACTCATCAGATGTTGCTGAGGAGCCGAGAGCCAGGTCCCTGGGCCACCAGCGATGGGTCGAGGCTGTGGCAAGGGGACATAATGTCTCCGTTCCCTCCATCAGGGAACGGGGGTTAAAGTACGTAACCGAGACGTTCCCTGTCAGTCACTATGACGTTATGTTGTGACGTCAGACTGGGGTCCATATGGAAAGCACCACAACCAAGAGCCCCGTCACAACCAACAGCCTTGCAGTTTGTACTAGACAGGCATTAGAGTGCCGACAACTGCTGCGCAACCTTCTCAATGCCCCAGTGCAAATTCGCTTACCATGATACCCACAGGGACCATAAGGTGAGTATTTTGCCACTAGAGAAGGCCAAACTGTTAATTTCTGAATTAGAGAGTATTTTAAACTCTAGACAAGGGATTTCGACCTTCAAGAGGATTGCTTCAGATCCTCTCTTTTTGTTGTTACGGTTTGGTGGAACGATGGGGAAGCAAGCCTTCCGTAGAAGGGCGCTACGGAGAACACACCCTGCCAGCGGGGAGGTAAATGTGTGGTAACACTAATATGGACTAACCCACGGGGTAGTATGCATACGAATAAACCTCTGGGTCTGGTTCCACCTGCAGGTGAAAAGCACTAGACAGCAGAGACGGGCCAAGGGAAGACACGAGTTCACCGACAGGGAAACTTTATCGTGGAGTCACCTTCGCAAGAGATCACCCGTGGGGGATCATACGAGCGCCCACCAATCCCAGTACAGGGACTGACCTTTCGGGCAATACAATCGCCTGATACTGGACCTAGCGTCAGACTTCTCTGCCCCAGTCTAACTGCCATTGGTGCTTGAAGGATGCTCAACCAGGGTCCACACTAGGAGACACTATTGGAGGAGAGAATAAGTGCTTGCATCCTCAGGTGAGGGGGAATGGCACAGCAAGCAGGACACCAAGTGGTCTGACCTAACTGCAAAAGAGAAGAAGAGACCGGTACAGCCTGCAGCTCGACAAATGCCAGCGAGGCCCCGTGTGCCAGCGCATGGGAGGACACTACACCCCTAGTGGAGTGAGCTCTCACGCCCAGGAGACATGGCTTGTCTTGGGCCTGGTACGCCAAGGCAATGGCATCCACTATCCAGTGGGCCAACCTCTGCTTGGAGACAGTCTTTCCTCTCTGCTGACCTCCGTAACAGACAAGGAGCTGCTCGGAGCATCTGAAGTTCCGGGTGTGGTCCATGTACAAGCGCAATGGATCCGCCTCCTCCGAGGGCAGTGCTTGCAGGTTCACCACTTGGTCCCTGAAGGGCGTTGTGGGAACCTTTGGCATGTATCCAGGCCGGGGTCTCAAGACTACGTGAGAGTAGTCCAAACACAAGGCAACTTCGCTTACTGAAAATGCTTTGAGGTCCCCGACCCTCTTGATGGAAGTGAGCGTGGTCAGGAGCGCTGTCTTAAGAGACAGATATTTAAACTCTGAGTCCAGCGGCTCAAAGGTACACATACACTTTCAAAGCCTGCGCTCCAACTTTTCTTGCAGGAAGGAAAGCACTACTCCAATTGTGCATGATCAGGGGTTCTCCGCACGAACAGAACACCAATCAGCGAACAGACTCCACTTCAAGGCATAAGCTCGCCTCGTAGAGAGGGCTCTTGCCTGTGTGATAGTTTTTACCACGGCCAGTTGCAGAGCACTTAGGTCTGCCGCATACCGTCCAGGAGCCACACATGGAGGTTCCACATTGTGCGGCTACAATCCGGGGTAATAACCACTCGGAATGTGCTGCGGCGCCATGCCCATCTCGGGACCCGGGAGTTCAGCCAATGCTGTAGTGGTCTCATATGGAGTAATCCCAGTGGCGTTACAGTGTCTGTGGATGCCATATGCCATAAGATCCTCTGAAAGTGTTTCAGTGACACCACTCTTTCGCCTTCAAGGGAACTCAGGCAGGCCAGCACTAACTGAGCGCATTCCTCTGTGAGGCGCGCCGTCATACTCACCAAGTCTAACTCCACACCGAGAAACCCGAAGCCCCAACTGGCTGAGGTACTGAAGCACCAGCTCCCTGTGATCGCACAACTCTTCTTGAGAATGGGCCATGATGAGCCAGTCGGAGAGGTAGTTGAGGATCCGGACGCCCACTTCCCTTAACGGGGCAAGGGCGGCCTCCACGACCTTCGTAAAGACTCATGGTGACAGGGAGAGTCTGAAGGGGAGGACCCTGTACTGTCATGCTCGACCCTCGAATACAAACCGTAGGAATGGTCTGTGTCGAGGAAGAATCGAGACATGGAAGTAAGCGTCCTTCAGGTCGACTACTGCAAACCAATCTTGGAGCTGAACGCATTTGATAATGCGTTTCTGCGTCAACATTCTGAACGGCAGCCTGTGTAAGGCACGGTTCAGAACTCGTAGATCCAAGATGGGCCTGAGGCCACCACCCTTCTTTGGCACAATGAAGTAAGGGCTGTAAAAGCCTGCCTTCATCTCGGTTGGAGGGACCGGCTCTATTGCATCCTTTGCCAGAAGGACAGCAATCTCCTCGCTGAGACCAGCGGTGGAACGAAAACAAAAGGAAACAGAATATTCTCCATCCGGCCCTCCTCGGGTGGAGGGAGCGGTGCGGTGAACTCGAATAATGCCTAACAGAGCGCGCAAGGCCCCACCCCAAACACCTCTGCAGCGTGCTGGAGCCCCAGACACTGAAGGGAGCGTTTGTGGCCATCGTCAGCTCCCAAGTAATGATGCCAGTCTGTCGTCACGACATAACGTCATAGTGACTGACAGACAGGGAACTGCATAAACCAGATGAATTGACTGATTCAAAAAACCTGGTTCAAAAAAAAAAAGTTTTACTAATGAATCAGACATTCCTGCTTCTCAATAAGAAGATCTAGAGCTGTTGTAAATATAATTTTGTTGGTCTGTTCTTCAGACAAAGCTATCATATTACTTTAGAAGCCACTTTTATGGTATTTTAGTTTTATCTTTTAGTCTTTATTTACTTTTATAAACGGATTCGCCACTCAAAAAATTTATATTGTCTCTGGATAAGCATATTTTAAAGCATGGTAGCTGATTTAAACTGTTCCTGAGAAGGAACTACTTGCAACTTAAACCAGCTCAAACTAGCTGCTGTGCTTAAAAACATACCTAACTAGCACATCCTGATTTTTTCATACCGTTAACTGAAAAAAAATTTTAACCCAAGGGGTTTGTTTCAGCTGGACACTGATGTTGTGAAAATCAATAAAGGCAGATGAGAAAATGGTCTTTCTGAATCATTGTACACTTTAGTCTGCAACAAATCCTCCATGTAAGAGAAATTGCATTTTTTTTCTGTGGTTTACCACAACTTTGACCTCAAATTACTTTGGATCAAAGGGGCAAATAAAATATCTCCATTTCATTGGGGTCATAACCCATGTGAATGTTTCCACAAAGACATGAGACATAGAGGCAATTCACTTGAGAAGAAAAGGGCTCTTCAAAGAGTTACTGAAAAAGGCTTTAGCTCTAGCACATAAAATGGTTGCCTAGAAACAAGATAAAAATTTCAATAGCATATCCATTTAGAGATAATGCTCTTTGCTAGTATATTTTTGTTAAACATTACATGGAGCTCAAAACACCACCCACTCCATACAGCATGGCCTAATCTACGCTCTCTTATTAGACTGAATAACTCTTCAAAGACTAAATGAGCCGTTTAAATGGGTCAGATCTTCCGTTGCTTCATAAAGCGTAAAAGTTTTTTGCCAAGTCTAACAAATTCACCCATGGCAATCATTATCCCAACCATGAAATGAAAAGGCTTGCTTCAATTATAAATAAAGAAGACCACATTGCAATCGCTCTTGCATTTACCAATGTGCTAAATTTTAATCGTTGCCAGACATGTATTTTAATTGTAATAATTCTTATTATAACACTTGCTCACCAAGGCATACTCTGCAGTGAATGGGTGCCGTCAGAATGAAAGTCCAAACATCTGACTCCCATGCATAATTAACATCTTGTGAAGCGAAAAGCTGTGTGTTTATAAGAAACAAATCCATCATTGAGCCATTGTTTACTTTGAATCGTTGCTTCTATCTAAAATACAAGACCTCTTCTGGTTTCTAAAAAGTCGTCTCATCTGAATCAGGAGAGAAATATTCTCATATTATAAGCAGAAACAGTCCAAAACAGTTTTAAACAAATATGTTGTCCTTATGTGAAAGGACTGAAGGAAGCATTATTATGAATTACAGACTTGGCTTTACTTAAAATAACTGAACTTTACTTAACTTTCAAGCACTACTTAATTCTCCAGTGCAATTAGAGAGTTGGAGCTTATAACAAAGAGTACATGAATTCCCTTCAATACTGCCATTTACAGGTCCAAATGTGGACTAATTGAGTCATTTAGGGCAGGTTTGTTTCCTCTATGGCTTTTCTTTTAATCAAACCTCAGCCCTTTAATGAAGCGCTGGCTCGCAGCTATTCATCAGCCCTGGACACCAGTGGAAACAAACTTGTTGGACATCATTAAAGCCCTGTGTATGTCCCTCGGTTGATGCGTCCGCTGAAAGTACTGCAGCTAATTAAGACCTAAAGCTTCTCTCTGATCCCCAGACGAACACAAGGGTCCAAAACGAAAGCTGCTTTGAGATTACTCGTATTGTCATGCTGAGGAACCCGCTGGGAGAATTTCCGCTAATTGAGCTTTACCTAATGGGACTGATGACATTTAATAGTGACATGTTTTTGGCAAAACCAAACGTTTCAGTGACATCATCAGTGGTTGAAAAGCACAAACAAGCTGCCATTTAAGAACCAAGATGGCTAATGAGCTGCTATTAGCAGTTTAATTATTTCAATTTTTGAATGAACTAATGCTTCATGGCAATGTATGGAAGATAAGAAGACTTATGTTTAATTGCTAGAGATGAGGAGGCGGCGCTAATGTTAGTGAAGTAGGTCACAACTCATCAGCTGTTGATTTTATCGTCAGCCATGACAGTGGTGCCCAAAATACTGTCCATAATCAGTTATGGTTTTTCAAAGTGATCCGTCTCAGTTCACTTTGACTGACCCTTGAAGGAAACAGTAGCCTATTGAAGGAAACTTATTGTAACTTTGTCAATGAGAAAAAAAACATAACAAACTTAGCTTGATCTTTCTGTGCTACAATTTCTTCAGAAAGTCTCATATTTAAGCACAGCAAGTGTAACACTCAGTTATGGACCAGGATAGACAATGTGAAGTGAGTTCAAAAGGTATTTATTAAACATAAATCATATAACCATAAAGGCAAAGCAGGGCAGAGAACCATATAACTTTAAGGGGAAATTAAAAAAAGAACAATCTCCTGATCGTTTCACCAGCAATATCACAGTCTTGTGACCCTGGCGATCTCCTGATCACACAAACTTAAACCAGCCACTGCACTTTCTTTTTCAGATCCCTTTTGTAACTCGGAAAGTATTAGAAGTCATCCGTGAGCGATCTCCTGATCGCTATCAAGTCTCGGTGCTCTATGAAGATAGGTGAGTGAACAAGTTGAGTTTAACAGGTAAAGGAGTGGAAGGGTTATCTCATGTGAAGCTGGCAATCAGCCGATCACTTTTCCTTCCAGAATAGAGAGCCATGACTCCACTGAGAGTAAAGTTCACGTAATGCGTTGATCCTTCATTAAAGGTGCTCGGTGCAGGTAGGTGCTGTAACAATCATAAAGCTTGACAGGGCATTAATTCTAGGGATATGTGAGTTCTAAAATCCATGAAGAGAGAGGGATAAAGGTAGGTAAAAGGTTAGTTACCTCAGAGCGCCATCAACGTGATGTGCCTACGCTTTGAAGTGGAACCTGTTCGTCGAGTGGTGTTTTTCTCAAGGAGAGGACCTCCGGAGATGCCCGATCAGAGTCGTACTTTCATTCTTTCAGCAGGGGTTGGAGCGAAGGCTGTCTCCCTCCACCCCTAAAGTCTATGTGGCTACTATCCCTGCAAACCACGACCACATAGATGGGACCCGGTTTCGGGTCGGCGTGTTAACTACTCCATAGCGTCCATACAGTAGACCCTGTTTGAATTCCTCCGTCCCCTCGGCAGCCGAATGTGGTGGAGCATGTGGCATCAGGCCCTTAGGGTCCATGTACTTGAGAGAACTCTTTGTGTGTATTCCACATTTAAGACCTAGATCCTGTGTTTCTGGAAGGGGCAGCATCCATGGCGTTTTATTAGGATGCCAATTTTGTCAGTCATATGCATTGTGATTCGGAGTGATCGACTGAAAGGGAACATCTCGTTATGTGGCGATGGGACCACAACTCAAACTCGTCACATTTTGACTCTTGGTCAAGACCCTTTTGCATTACTTTTTAAAGCTCAAGGTACCTCTTTTTAGTCACTTTTCGACGAGAAGGGTCCTCCATTGTTTTCAGGTGTTTGGCTTAATTTAATGGTTTGCATGTATACATAAATTTATTATGTTTATTTTTACTTTTATTGGAGCACCAAACCCCACCCCTACCCTAAACCTACCCATTTCTGAACAATATAAACACACACACAGCGACCGCATCTATTCCTCTCACAAATCAATCGTTTTGACTCAAAAGAATTGGCATATTAATATTGTTCAAATAAACGAAAAAATGACTGTGGTTGTATGTGCCTGCTTTATCTTGTGTTTTATTGACAGATGGTAGGTTTAAGGGCAGAGGTTGGGTTACGTGCTCATAAATGTGTAAATAATATCATTTACATAACACTGCTTTGACTGGTTATGTGTATTATAAGTTTGTGCAACCACATTTAGTAATGTGATATAGATTTCTAAAAAGTAATACATTTTATTTCTTCAAATTATGATCTTTTGTAGCGCAGCAAAATTTGCATTTGTCATTTGGCAAGACTTCCTGCAATTAAGAAAAAAAAAAAGCGATACGATTCGATGTAATTCAATACGATTCTATATAATTCGATACGCTTACATAATTTTCTGATAGATTTAAAAGAGACTTGATTTTGGTGACATCTTGTGAGTGTTTCATTTACTTCGATTGAATTAATTGAAATAAACTCAAAAAACATCAGACAGCTTGCAAAATAAATGCTGGACTTAAAATTAAATTAAATTAAAATTAATCAAATATATGTTGAGAAAATTAGTTCCATTTATTGAAACAGTGCAAACTGTAGCTTACAAGCCTTTGAAAAGTAAATAAAGTGCAACATTGCAATTTGCAATTAACAATGGAGAGTTAGAGTGCAATTGGCCTGTTCTGAACCATTTCTTTGACATCTTTTTAGCTTGACAATGAACATGAGGTAGCCAGTTTAGCTGCCATGTAAGTAAACATAGTAGTACCATGGCTTCTCCAAAACATCAAATAATTCAAGTCACTAAGAACATTTAACTTAAAAGTTAGAGTATTAAAACTGAGTATTTTAAGGCCTGTAAGCCTACACGTATGTGAGGTAGCCAGTCTAGCACTATTCAGTGTTTTGGGTCCCGCGGCCACTGCTGCTTTCGGTCCTCTGTAAGCATAAACTTGTCCAGGTGGTGACGTTTTAGGTGCACTCGTTAATTTGTGGTATTGCCAGAATATTTAACGTTAGTGCCACATACCTTACAAACCACGGTGCTTTTATCCAAGTTGTTGTTTTCCTTCTTTTTTTTTAATCCAAAGTGCTCCCACACATCTGCTTTTAAGCAGGCGGGTGCTGGATTTATATTCGCCGCCATACTCTGAATATCCTCGCTCTGACTTGGTAAACAGGAAGAGGTAGACATCTGCTTCTGTGTAAAGTTGGTACGGGTATCTTGCTCTACAGCAACACTAGCGGCTGGCTGACCAAATCGCTCTTCCTGCAACGAGAACGGGGGTAAACAACACGGGGGATTTGAATGGGACGTATGTATCGATACTCGCGGCTAAAAAATCAATACTTTCTTTGGAAAAAAAATATTGATTATTGCAGAATCAATAAAATCCTCCAGCCCTACTCAAGTGGGCAGTTTGTGACAAATTTAAAGATTATCTGTTCTGTGCACCCCATTTCACCATTTTTACAGATAATAATCCCCTGACATATGTTTTAAGCACAGCTAAGCTAAATGCTCTTGGACACCGCTGGGTGAGACAACTCGCAGATTTCCACTTTGATGTAAAGTATCGCCCAGGGAGAGTCAACATCGATGCTGATGTGCTGTCTCGCGATCCCCTTGACATTGATACCTTCATAAAAGAGTGTTTGGAAGAACTGTCACAGGATGCAGTTTGGGAAGGGAACAGGAGGGCGAAGCAAGGAGATGTACCATGGGTTGCTGCCCTCAGCCTGGCCTTCTAAGATCAGCCGCTCAAAGAGCCATTGCAGACCATCAGTCATGACGAATTAGTCCAAAAGCAAAGGGTGGATCCAGCGATTGGGAGAGTCCTAGAAATGAAGGAAAATTACATCACACCAGCCGAAGAGGATCGAGCTAAAGCTGACATTAACACCAAAAGACTTTTGAGAGAGTCTGATGGAGTCGATTATACATAGAGAATGGCCTGCTGCAAAGATAAACAGCTGGTCTTGCCCTCTGTCTATAAACAGGTAGCTCTCACACACCTCCATAACAACATGGGCCACACTGGCGTGGCGAAAGTTTTGAGTCTGGCCAGGGAGCGTTTTTATTGGCCTTTCATGAAGCGAGAGATCGAGGAATATATCACAAGGAAATGCCCCTTTATTAAGCAAAAGAAACCCGCGATACATGAAAGGGGGCCCATGGGCAGCATAACATCTAACGCCCCACTTGAGCTAGCTTGTATCGACTTCCTCCACTTAGAGTCTTGCAAGGGTGGCTTTGAGTACATTTTTGTTTTGGTGGGGGGTCCATTTCACCAGGTTCGCACAGGCTTACCCCACCAAAAATAAGGCAGCTAAAACAGCAGCTGATCGTCTTTTTAATTACTTCATTCTGAAGTTTGGTTACCCATCTTAACTCCACCAAAACCAGGGTCGGGAATTTGAAAATGAACTGTTCAAATCCCTCAGACTACTCGGCGTTGTGGGCCACTCGAGGACATCTCCATATAATTCCTCAAAGCAACCCTGTCGAATGGCTGAATCGGACTGTGTTACAGATGCTTCATACCTTGGGAGAGAAAGAGAAACAAAATTGGAAGGACCATTTGCCCCATGTCATTCACGCTTATAACTGTACCAAGCATGAGGCCACAGGGTTTTCACCACATTACCTCATGTACGGCAGACATCCTCGTCTTCCAGTAGATCTTCTTTTTGGCCTTCTGGCGGAAGATGCGGAAACCCCTCATGGATATGCTAATAAGTAGAAAGGGAAGATGGTGGAGGCATACCGTATAGCACAAACAAACAGTCGACAGTCAAGCTTTAAAGGTAAACTACACTATGACAAAAGGTGCAATTGAGCAAGCTCACATTGTGTCACATCGCAGATCAGAACCAGACAAGGACTGTCAAGTGGAGCAAGAAAGATATGTTGATGCTGAAAAGGAACAAGTGACAAGCATAGGTAACATGGAAGACACAGACTTAAACCTAGAGAAATCACCCCGCTTGAGGCAGTCCACCAGGCAGAGACGACCAACGAGGGTATTCACTTATCCATCCCTGGGCCAACAAGACTATCAGTCTTGTCCAACTGTGAACACAGTCAACGTCCAAAAATGTATCCTTTACTGTATTACCATGCCTTTTTCCCACAACCCCCTCCCCTTACAACAAACCCATACTTGCAGATCCCATATGCAGTTCCTTGCTTTTGAAGTGAAAGACACTGAGTAACTATTCAGAGACACTGCATAAGAGACTTTTTTTTTAAACTTGTGAAAGGTTACGGAAGTTAATTGTTATTATGTGTCTTGTTATCCGTCAGTTGTTTAACTGAAGTGTCAGGAGCCACTTATATTGCTGGGAAGCGGGTGGTGCACCCAAGTTTGTGCAACCACATTTAGTAATGTGATATAGATTTCTAAAAAGTAATACATTTTATTTCTTCAAATTATGATC
>JAUMHI010000069.1:16858825-16874167 GCA_032359435.1 Enteromius unitaeniatus
CTAATGAGCGTCAATGGGTACCGGCTGTGCTGACACTCAGCGTGCTCTTCCCGAAACTATGTTAAAACATCCCTTATCGAAAATAAGGTTTAGGCTTAATTGATTATACATTCAGTGGCAGTCATCGGTATACTCAAAGTACACAAGTTGCACTGGGCACCTGAAGCACCAGGGAGCTCTTGCTCTCAAATACGATTTAATTACTAGGTGCAATTAATAGAATTGTAGTTCTGTTATTTGCTTTCAACGATTAACACCATACCACATTCTGTTTCTTTTATTTATAATGATGTGCTATTACCTAATATATAACATTCGAATCAGTCAAACCCTCCTGCCAGACTGATACTTATAAAGCAGTTTAAAGCGTATTTAGCTGCAAAAGAGTTTTGTTGTAAAAATCTGGCAACCCTAGCATCGGCTGACTCTAAACCAATCACATCCACCTATAGTAATACAACAAATTATCCTCCATCCCCAGCTCCTCCTTTCACCACAGTCAGGAGTTGGCTTTCTGATATTTCTCACTGTATCAGACTCCTTTTATCTTCAATAATGTGTTACACTTATTATTAAGTACATTAATGATATCTGCTTTGTTCTGTTCTGTAGATAAGGGGGTTATTATTATTGCGGCTCTGGATAGGCTGGGGTTTTTTGCCCAGAACAGAACCATACCGCCAAACCAAACTATATACTACGGGTCAATCATGACAGTGGTCCTGACAAAATGTTCATTTTTGGGTGAACTATTCTTTTACACAGATAATTATGATGATAAACATCCAAGAACCATTAGTATAATCAAATGTCATGAAAATCATTTGGTTCTGGTGTTTTATAAATAAAAGATTGGGGTGAAAAATATGGTTCCCAACCCTAATTACAACCCTCTCACACTTTTTCTTTAGCCATTGTGCATTATTAGCAAGCTATTACAATCCTCTCTTTTATACTGACTTTAAGCCTGAAGCCATTTTACTGCACTGAGTAGTAACTGATATAATTAAATGGTGGTGTACACTGCAGGACAGACATGAATCACAAAAGAGAGCGATTTCACAAGTAACAAAGAGACACTAGATTTCATTGTTTTGAGTTGCACAAGCATGATGACAGCTATAGTTGCAGTGTGATTCTCTGATGAATGCCTGACTAATAGGCTTAAACTATACAAAGTGTAACTGAGAGAAAGAGAGAGAACAGAGCAGAAACAAGCTGTCTTACGGTTTGTACATGCGGCAATCTAACAAAAAGAGCACCCTTTCTTTCTTGATTTTGAAAGTGTGGTGCAACATCTACTGGCTGCAAAAAGTATTGCCTTTGGTGAGGTTAGAGGCGCCACAAAAAGGGGAAAAAAGCTCTAGAATGCAGCTACACAACCTGCATTTGTCAGAACTGCCAGTCTAAGAAAGTTATTATATTAAGATGAATTTTAAATATTTTTCTCACCCTCATGTCATTTCAAAAAGTTGCGTTTGAATGTGTTTCTGTCTATCTATAACAATGTGAATAACCAGCTTTGGGGGTTTTTGGCCCATTTTTGTTTATGTTATGGAAGTCACTGGGACCATTTGGTTGCAGCATTTCTTAAAATAACCAGTGTTATTTTAATATCATTGAGATATATTATAGCTTTTATTAATATTTTAATATTTTCAATGACTGAATTACTTTTATTGTTTTATTTTTAAATTTGACTAATTGTTTACTTGTATTATTGTTAAATTGAACTAAATAAGAAACTTTGCCTTGTTTAAAGTTTAAATCAGCCTTGTTAAAATAAAATATACAAAATGTAAAATTTTTCAGTTCGTTTTTGTAATATATATATATATATATATATATATATATATATTTATTTATTCATTTTTTAAATGAGAATTAGCAAGTAGCTAAATTTTTTTTATAAGTAGCCTAACATTTGTTTATGTTAAGTTTTAGTTCACTAAAATAACCCTGTTGTGAACAAATGATGACAGAATAGTAATTTTCTGACTTATTCCATTAAATAAATGAAAGCTGCGAGGTAGACTGGATTGCAGTCATTACATACGGCATATTTTCATAAAATCCAGTCACTATTATTGACACCTCAAACAATCAGTTCACATCGAAACTGCATGAAATCCAGTAGTTTTGTGGGTGCATATCAGTGAATGGAGACAGAATTCTAATGATTTTATATTATGTAGTGGAAATTAAGAGACCCAATTTGTCTTCCAATTAACTTTATTACATGCAGTTACACAGTCCAGCATTGCACTAGCAAGTACACATGACTTGAAGAGAATTGAACACTTTAGTACAAAGTACAACTGACTGACTTAATACACTTTTCACAAACCAGCTGCCACCGTCACAAGAGCATAAGAGAGGTTGGATCTAAAAAAAGAACCTTGAGATGAAAGATCTTTCCACAAACCACTCATTTATCTACTTAACACAACAGTACTCAAGAGCAATACCTGAGGAGTAATACATATGATAATAAAATAAACCAGTGCGATACCAAGAGATACACTAGCTTTTGTATTTTAGGCTATTTTACTTTTTAAACATATATTTACAGACAATTTTTTCTGTACAATCTTTAAACTGACATCAAGAAAGTACTATAATAATACATACACAGCAATGAATATAATCAGCAAAATGAAAAAATAATCAATTACACATTGCAGTAACAGTACAACGTTCATTAACAGTCCAGATAGTTCTGCAGGATTAGGCACTTAAGACTGGAGAGCACTTACAGCAATCGAAAGTGTCGTTCCAGCAACGATTTGACATCTTAAACGATCGTAAAGGCAAACGAATGTACATTGCATGATGTTATACATGTATCTGCATCACTGGATCCTCGGACAGCTAAAACAGCCTGAAATGCCACATATACAGTAGCAGCCAACAACGCCAACTAATCAACAAGTCACTATAAGGCTTCATACAATTAATGTTTATGGTACAAAATCTTTCAAAGCAGCAACCAGACAGTTTATTAAACCATATGCACATCATTATTTCAGAGACAAGATAAAAAGTACGAACAATCTTGCAAAGACATGCCAATTTTTTGGGTGGTGTTTGGCCCGTAATATACTCTACGCATATATGTGAATGCAAACACTTCTAGCTACAGCATGCTAACTCGATTTCACAGTTTTCAAATGTGTCGATTCAGAATTCAACTAGTGCGAGGAACATTGTCAATGTCACCACAAGGGGTGCTATTGCACCTATTTACCCCATTACTTTCTAGTTACATCCAAATGAATAAAAGGGTTATTGAAAGGGTTAATGAATGAATTGAAAGACAATATTGCCCCTCAATTACTCAAGTTTGTCCTCAAGCATGTTTCCACCTCAGAATGAAAAAACATTATAAAAAGAATTGTGACTTTTTTCTTATTTCATTTTTACAATTTTGACTATTTTTTATTTTTCGTAAATGAAACAATACTTGATAATTTTAAACAAAGTAATATTGCAACTTTGTTTCTCTTTACTTTGAATTAATATCTTGTAATGTGCATTTTATTACACAAAGTGTTTCTTGCTCGCCACAGGGATATTATTGTTAACTAAAACTAAAAACATTTAAAAAAATTTTGTTCATAAATTTACCCTAAATAGTAAAAAAAAAAAAAACACAAAAATTACTCAAATTAAAATTAATTAAACTAATTAACAGACATAAAACATAAATAAAATTGTAATACTGTATAGAAATAATACTAAAATAACAATGAGTTGCATCTATTTCTTGTAACTAGTGCTGTCAAACTATTAATCACATTCAAAATAAACGTTTTTCTTTACATATATATATGCATGTATATATTTCAGATATGTTATTTTATTAATATATTATATTAAATTTATTTATTTAGAATATAAATTATATAAATATAAATATAGACTTAATATAAATATATATGTATATTTTAAATAAAATATACACTGCATTTGTGTGTATTTATATATACATAATTAATAAACACAGAGCACACACATATATTATGCGAACACAAAACTTTATTCTGAATCCTATTAATCATGATTAATTATTCAACAGCACTACTTATAACTACAACTTTCCTCATTGTCATTTTTAAAGTTCCTGAAATATATTTTTCTAAAAAGGAGACAGATACAGTCTTTTGCAGCTTTGTTACTGCTACAGTAATGCAAGAAAACAAGCTACATACAAACAAAAGTACGGTTGTTATACATTGCCGTCTACATACCTGTGCAGAGTATGTTTCTGGCCTTCGAGCGGATGAAGTACCGGTACGACTTCTATTAATAAAACTAAAATAAAACCCACAGAATAAACAAAACATCTCAAGGCGAGTAAAACCCTTGTTTCGCATAGTTTGAAGTTTCGTCCCTGCCCTATCAGACGCTGTTGGGGTTGTAGCAGAGCATGTTGAGCTGTAGGTTCTCGTCCCAGTGTCTGAGGATGATGAAGAGCTGATTGGCCACGGCTTTGACCGATGCCAGGTCTCGGCCCTCCGGGACGATCTGTTCATCTAGCCACATGCTGGCCTTGGCGGCGATCAGCTCCCACTCTATGAAATAACTGGCTGAACTGTGTTCCAGCCAGGCCAGAGCAACCGCGGTCGCCCACACCATACCCTCTGTGTCTAGCACAACCCTTTGCAGGACCCCAGGAGAACCCGGCAGAGGCGTCTCAGCAATTTCGGACTCTGACCCCCGTCCGCTGTCGTACAAAGAGTTGATAGGCGACGGCGGGGCTTCAGTTGACATCGAGGAGAAGCCGCTCAACAGCGATGGCTCGCCCTCCATCCGAGGGCTTCGGGCCTGGAATGAAGATGAAGACATGCGGGACACCAACTCCTCGCATTCAGAGTTCAAGTCTGAGTCTTTCGGAGGAGGTGAGGAACCGCGGTGGACCTCCAGACTCTCGGAGCGGCGAGAGCCGGAGTGGGACAGGTGAGTAAGGCTGATTCTGTGGCTGGTGAAGGGCGACGTCCACTTCAGCTTGTCCATGGGAACGTTGATGGCGTCACACAAGGCACTGTCCAACATGAACGCCCCACATGACAGCTGCAATGACACCTGCAACAGGAAATGGAAACCATAATGTCTACTTAATCAGTGCTTAAACATATAAACAAGCTCAGAGACGGAACTTGAATGAGCCATTTAAGGTCTTTAGGCATCGTCAATTACATTAGCCTTAAATATACGCTTCGCTGATCTCGTTACGCCTCATCACCATTTACTTTGAGTAATTTCCACGACCCATATAGTCTACTCAAATAGTACATCTCATTTAACCAGACTTAGCGATCATGAGATATTGATCGGTGCTTGTGAAATGTCAACAGATCTATTACTCACTGTATGTAAAGAAGACTGGCTTCGTGTGGGGTGAGTATTGACTGGCTATTTTTAGATTACGAGCCTGGTTGATGCAATACAAACAATGACGTCAGATGAAGTTTATGATATTTATTATAATCGTTTTTTGTGAAGTTCACTTAAATTAGAAGTAGTTATTTTTGCAGTCTAATAAATGTTAAACTTGATAGCTCTCAATTATACTGGGATGTTAAATGGCTAGAGTCAGTGGTTAAATATTAGAAAACAAGAATTTCCTAGGGATATTTAAAGATTAAATGTGAAATTATTGCAATGGCAATTACTTTCTGCAACTAATTAGTTTTATTTATTTTTTTTAGCAATTAACAGCACTAATACTGCATACAAAATAAAAGTTTGCATCCAAAATAAAAGTTTTTGTTTACACATACAGTATGTGTACTGATTATATTTATATTGTATATATAAATACACACACACTCAAGTATATGTTTAAGAAAAAAGTGTTAAATTCATATATTACAAATATGAATTTATCATTTATCTAAATTATTAGAATATTAATATATACATCTAAATACATGCAAATATTCACACACACACACACACACACACACTTGCATTTGTGGTTTACGAGGACTCTCCATAGGCGTAATGGTTTTTATACTGTACAAACTGTATGTGGTATTGCCCTACACTGACCCTACACCTAAACCTACCCCTTACAGGAAAATGTGTATAGTTTTTGAATTTCATCAAACACTGTGGAGTATGTTTTCTAAGCCTTTTGTTTTATGGGGACACAGGAAGTGTCCTCCTAAACCATGTTTACGTTGTAGTACCCATGTCATTATACACATTTGTGTCCTCGTAAACCACAAATCCCAACACACACACGTGTGTGTGTGTAAACCATGCATTAAAAATGTAAAGTTAATAGTGCCAATTTCATGTTGGCTTCAAATGTGTGTTCTACTGAAACAACAGAGCATCAACATCCTGAAAGCAGAACATAGCGACAGAAACCAGAGGGATGTAGTCCTTGTTGTCATTTTCGCTCTCTCCCACTGAGTTGCTGATCTTGCTCTGCGATCGGCTCATGAAGCCCCTGGCGGCTTTCGTCAGGAGACGTGTCCTGCTCAGGCTCAGCTTGCTGGAGGCAAAAAGAAACAACACCTTTTACTCCGGTGCCTCGCTCTCATCATTAAATGCACAGACACGTCTAAAGTGCTTTTTCTAGGTGAAATTTGTCCCTTCACATCCTTTCATTTGCGAGGTGTGTACACATCCCTGACAGCGCCGCTCCTCACGTTTCGGTCATTAGTTCGCCTGACATTTCAGCAAAAGGAAAAAATGAGAAAAAGATTCCAGACACGAAAGGAAAATGTTTAGTTTGGTGTCAGGAGTAACATTTGTCTTTTGTTTTACAATTTGGTTTTACACACTTAAGATATAGGAATTTAAATGGGATTAGGATTTGAACCAATTAATGTAAGCCTACAGTATTCTTCGCTCTGCAGCTGATTTACCCTTTGTATATGATGTCAGTATTTCTTAAAGCCAAGTGCTAATTAAAATTAACAACCTAACATCAATTTTCAGACTGGAGTATCCTTCATTTCACTTAAACTTTTTACGGAAAATGCAAATAGGAAAACCTTTGACGTCAAAAGCCAACACTTGCCAGAAGATAATTGTCACATTGATTCATTAATTGTAACAAAGCATTATGTGCTTCACAACAAAAGGGTAAGAAAATAGCCTGAATACCTGCGCAAATTTGTTGTATATTGTCAGTCTACGCATCTCCTGTCTTTAATTTTTTTTTAATGACTAATGAATGTCAGTCTTCTCTGAAAGTTGAACTCATTACATGTACCCAACAGGCTACCAAAAGCAATCAAAATGCAAATTCGACTCATGATTTAAAACAATGGTGCAGAAGTGACGCAAACTGCTGAATTATTCATGTGTGTACTCTGAATTACAGTGTTTTTAATAGTGTAACTTGATTTGTGGATGCTGTTTGCACTTTCCCCCATCTCGTACCCTCGCTCTACACCCACCTGGCGGAGAAAAGGCTCTCAACTGATCTCTGCGAGTGGTCAGAGGTCACCGACGAACTCCTTTGAGAGACTGAAAGAGAACAGGTTGGTTTCGGATGTTTTCTATGGCCCAGCACACACACACACACACAAACAAACACACTGCACTGCAAGGCAAAGAGCACTCAATAAACTCACCTGTGCTCCTCTAGGTCAAATTTAATTAATGAATTCAGCAGCTACAAACTTGAGTGATTAATGCTGCTGTGTTTGTTTGATATCCTTGAACACCTGCAAGACTATAATAACCGAAGCAACCAAGGGAATGCAGACAGTTCGAGAAAAGTACCTTCAGAAGAGCTGCATCGCTCCCAGCTGGAGGATGAGGGTGTTTTGAAGGGGGATTGGGATGAATCGGCTGCGTCTAAAGAGTGAAAAAAACGTTTTAGAGTGCAGACACAAATCCTTTTGACATCTGTTTAGAATGAAAGGTCTGAACTAGCATACAGGAATCACATACAAGTGTGTTTGTAAATGGGTCTGAGCTGAAGACAGAAGATTTTACAATTTGTTTGGTCATAGCACCCCTGCCGGAGATTTTGGCAAAAGGAGTTTTCTTTATATTTTACATAAATATTTATTTATATTTCAATAAATAAATTATTCCTGTGCTGAATTTTCAGCATCATTACTCCAGTCTTTAATGTCACATGATCCTTTAGAAATTTAAGTTGTGTATAGATTCAACTGCTGTTTCATATTTTTCTGTAAACTGTGATGCATTTTATATTTACGTCAAAAGAGCATTTATATGTTATTGAATAATTTTGTAACATTATAAAAGTCGCTTTTGATCAATTTAATGGATCCTTACTGAATAAAAATTCTAGTTACGTTTTTTAAAAATGTACTGACCCCAAACTTATGACAATTATAGTGTATATTTTCACCAACTTTTCATCAAATTGATATTGCATTGTTTCTCAGTATACTATGAAAACACATATATATTTTCGTGATAAAGTTTTGTTGGCAATTTTGGTTCAGTTTTATGAGGCTATGGGAAAGATTTGCTAGTTTGTCACTGTACAGAAAATAGTATAGGTGAAACTGTTCAAAATTCTCCAAAAGCATAAATATATTTGACTTTTTGAGTTTTGTCCAAGTTATCCTAAAGTTACGATGCTATTGAGTATTTCTGCGACATTTAAACAGTCACACTGCATTCAATAGACCAATGCATTGGAAAACTAAATCTCACTTGCTGTTTGACATCCTCACCATCAAATATGTGAGCGCATGTTCTTGAATGGCCCAGCCAGAGCCCTGACTTAAACTCAATTGAGCATCTCTGGAGAATCCTAAAAATGGCTGTCCACCAAGGTTTACCATCCAACCTGACGAAACTGGAGAGGATCTGCGAGGAGGAATGGCAGAGGATCCCCAAATCCAGGTGTGAAAAACTTGTTGCATCTTTCCCAAAAAGACTCATGGCTGTATTAGATCAAAAGGGTGCTTCTACTAAATACTAAGCAATGATATTTCTGTTTTTCTTTTTTAATAAATCTGCAAAAATGTCAACAATTCTGTGTTTTTCTGTCAATATGGGGTGTTGTGTGAGGGAAAAAAAATTACTTAAATGATTTTAGCAAATGGCTGCAATATAACAAAGAGTGAGAATACGTTCCGTACCCACTGTATATAAACATGCATTTAAGCAGTTTCATATACCAGATGTCTTTAGTTTATATGACTAAAAGTCTAACTACTGGTTATCAGAGCAAACTCTCTCTTCAATGAGTGTGCCATATTGTATAACTAATCACCAAATGTTTCTCGCGACTGCCATAGATTCGCAGCCAGAAAAAGTGAAAGCTTCAGTTTCTTTCATGCAATACAAAAATCAAGTCTTTTAAGATTTATCAGTTTTTAGCTCCACACTTGTAAACAAGCCAACTGTCAGTAAATTGTCATCAATCTTACTGTAGCATAGAGCTGCATCATGTTGTCCAGGCAAACCTCCTGATTGCGAGCGACCCAGACCCACAGAGTACCCACGGTTCTTCCTGCTGCCGGAACGAGAACTGCAGTGCGAACTTCGTTTATGATCCTCCCCTGGAGATAAACAAATACACAAGGAGTCATTACAATAATCTAATTGTGTGCTTAAGCCAGGAGCAACCGCTTTATCTGTTTCCCTCTGCTCCTCCTTGTTTTCTTTTTCCTGAGAAGAGTGTCTTTGACGTAATGATTGCAACTGTCAGGCCTTGTGAGGTCAGATGAATTTGAAGAATGACCTACCGGGATGGCTGTACTCAATGCAGGTGGGTAAATATTCATTGCTGTCCAGATCGATAGGTACAAACGCTGTATATTTGCTTAAGATGTTGCAGGCTTTGCTTGTGTGGATGGCGTAAAGCTGGTACCTTCGCCCAGAGCCTGTAGACACAACATAGAGCGATTTGGTCAGATATTCAAGCAAGTGCCATTTTAAGTGCATATTATGCCATTTTAAGTTCCTTTCTCTTTGGACTGTTAAAAGCAGTGCATATATAAAGTCTCAAAACCATAGAAATATTCTTTATAGAAGTTATGACTTGTCCACTCCCCCCTAGAATGCGTAATTTAAACACGCCACACCCTTTCTGCATGACTTTTAATGTTTTGGTGTCATAGCGCTAGGACGTGGCATCACGTTATGAAAAGGTGCATAACATTTCTGTCACATGCTTGAGGTATTCAGGCAATCACAATGCACTGGATTGCTGGCTAATCAGAACACACCTTGCTGTTTTAAAATGATAAGCTTTGTACAAATCGACCCGTTTCAAGGCGGGGTTTAGAGGAGAAACAATAATGTACAGTATGTGGAAAATAATGTTATTTATACCTGCATAAACACATTGCATTACACCAAATACACAAAATAATGTTCTTTTTACCAACATCATATAAGTCCTTTAATATTTGGTAATTGAACCTTACCATGCTCAATCTGACACTCTTTATCCACCATGTGTTCAAAGTCTTGAATAATAGAGCGTCCCGCCAGATGATGGAAGGTTTCGTTCCACAGGTCCTCATGAACTTTCTCCTCCCGCTCTCGGCCTTTCAGGTAAGGCTGGATGTCAAAGGCCACCTCCCATCTCATGGGCTTCCCGCACAGCAGTCCTGATATGACCGCTTTGCAATCTCCCCTTCCATGACTGGCCTTGAATTCTGGCGCGTGAGGATCCTGGGGTGTTTCGACTTCACAAAGCTGGTGCGTGTAACCATCTGTTCAAAAACAAACAGACGGTAAATTTAATATTCAAAGTATTAACGGATGCATGATGAAAACATCCAAAAAACAGTTTGTTGAGTGTATTTTTATAAATTTGCTAAATTTTTATATTTTTGAAATCAACTAGTTAAAGTGCCCCATTATTGTTTTTTTGAAAATTACCTTTCATGCAGTGTGTAACACTTCTTTAAGTGAATGAAAATATCATGCAATGTTTCAATCTGAAAGTGCTCAGTGTATAAAGTTATTGTCTCTCAAATGAAAGAGTCGACTCTGAATCATTGAAATGAGTCATTTTTAAAACGAAGCCCAATCCCAAATCCCAAGATGTTGATGTTATCATCATTAGCATATTGCCTGCCAACTTGTTGGTCTTTACACACTAGTCTGAATGAAAATGTAAATTAATTTTTTTGGCAATAGGTGTCAAATAAAAATAGCTGTTTTCAGCGGTAACAATTTACACAAAGAAGGACTGTGCTCACAATTGCTGATTTATTAGGCATTACAGGCATGATGAAATTAAAATGAGACCAATATGACCAATCACAGCAGATTAGTGCAATGCAAAAGATGGGTTTGGAAAACTGAACCGCTGAATGAATGGTGTGGAAGTCATTGAGCAAATAAGGTAAAAAATAAATGCATTAGGGAATGAAAGTTTTTTTGACCTTCATGTCAACCTGTTATTGGGGACTTCCAAAACCAAAATATGAACCTTTGATAATCAATAATAGGGGCAATTTAACAGAACCCTGTATAATTAAGGTACAACAAATTTTGTTTAAATGCCATTTTTAGGATGTGTTTCTGCTTTAAAAACAGCTGTAAAGGGCTAAAAAGCCTTAAAGTGATAGTTCACCCAGTAATGAAAACCTGTAAGACCTAGATAGATCAAGATATTTTTGATGAAATCCGAGAGCTTTCAGACACTGCATAGACAGCAACGCAACTACTACATTCAAGGCCCAGAAAGGTAGGACATCGTTAAAATAGTCAATGAGACAATGATCAATGCTTCAATCTTAATTATATGAAGTTGCAAGAATACTTTTTCACAAACCTTGATCTATAAACATGGCAGTTTCTGGTCAGAAAAGCGTGATGACACAACACAACAAAATGACCTGACACAACAAAAAACAATAGAACCTACAGTATTCTGCTGTCTATACTGGATGCGTCGCAGGATGCCATATGGATTCATTGACATGAGTTTCAAATGATTTTCAACGGTCGCTTTGTGTCCAGTGTAGACAGACTTTAGCTGTTGCTGTCTCAATAATGCAACTCTCATGGTGCTGAAAAAGATTGAGATGTCTGAATATGAGAATATGACGCTGTTTAATGTGGTAACTGACAGGCAATCAGGTTGAATTTCTCTTTTATTGCACAAAACTTTTAGCTGGTAGTCGTAATAAAAACCGAGACCTACAGATTATGAATAATGGCAGGAAAATTACTCACAGCAGGCAATTTGAATTCTAACAGTCTGGGAATTTATTGTTGAATACTGTGGATTGGTTACATAAGCTGTGTTTTGATGAGGGTGCTTTAAAAGTTATGAATTGAAAGACTTTATAGTACATTAAACACTAGTATTAAATCAATAAAAGTTCTATCACCATATATAACTATATATAAATCTTTTGCAAGTAAGGACACACTTAATTGATAAAAAAAAATGACAGTTAAGTCATTTATAATGTTACAAAAGATTTCAAGTATTAAGTCAATAACAGTTCTGTTCATCTAAAACCATATACAGAATACATTTATTTTCAACTCATATCATCTTACAGTACAGTACCATTCAAAAGAGTGGGGTCAGTATGATTTTAAATATATATAATATATATATATATATATATATATATACTGTATTTTCAGTAAGGACAAATATAATTTCTCAAAACTGACAGTTAAGACATTTATGATGTTACAAAAGATTTCAAATGAATGCTGTACTTTATATTTATTAAATAACAATCAGTTTAGCACAACTGCTTTCAATACTGATAATAGGAAAACCTTTTCTTAAGCATCAGATCAGCAAATTGGAATTATTTCTAAAGAGAGACTAGAAAAGACTAGCTTTGAATCCTAGAAATAAATTACATTTTTTAACTATATTAAAAACCAATTTCACCAAATATTACTGTATTTTTATCCAATAAATGCCGCCGCAGTGAGCAAAAGGGGAAAAGCATTTTTAAAAAGCATCAAATGATCGTACATTTTTGAATCCATATGACTTTTCAATGATCTGTTTGAATCGAATTTCAAAATGTAAAAATTCCAGTCTAAAAACATTTTTAACAGAGATCTCTGGAAAATTCCATGCATATACCAGCTTTGAATGCTTGGAGTTTAAACTTTTATATTTAGAAGTGTACAAATGTCAGTACGACCTTCAATAGATTGATATTATCACCGCCAGCTTGTGGAGCTTTTACTCCTCGCAACACTCAACAAAGAGTGATATCTAGCTGATGAAAAATGTAATGTTGTAAGAAAATTCATATTCACTGCAGATTTTTTTTTTTTTACTATATAACTGATTTCATGACTATAACTAATTATCCGGTTCAGGAGTAGTTTCTCAGTCAGCTCTTAGTGTATAATGTTAAGTGCCTCTATGCCCACACTATGCAGCTGATTATGGGTATTTAAATTACAGTGTTAAAAGCCAGCTTAACTCTAAACCCAAGCAACACAGGTGTAGGACCAACCTGCATCGCCGGTGCTGCCTAAAGAAGGACTGTCAGTTGAAGACCTGGAGCCATCTTCAACGACTGGGCCGGGATGGGTCTGATCCACCCTAGATTCCCTCTGGAGACCCTCTGGTTGCTGCGCTGGAGGTTTGTGAGCAGCTACGGGACGTCCTTTTGAGGATGAGGCACAGAGGCTGGCCAGCTGTGGCTGATAGAGTAACAAGAAACAACTGCTCACTCTGCGATGCCACTGTACTTTAATTCAACCTAATCTAAAATGGCACTAATGTTGTAGACATTTATCTTTTAATATTGAATATTTTATTGCAAGTTTTTAAAAATGTATTTTAATTTATTAAAAATGTATCAAACATTTTTCATTTAGGAGAGCTGTGTGTGCTTGTGTATAAAAATGCAGAAGGTTCATTAATGGGGAAAAACGTGCAGCAAAACAAAGAAAAACAGAAAATAGGCTTTTAATATTAAACATTTATCTCTCATAGCATAAGAACTACAATTATTCAAAAATATCTATAAACATAATTTAATATGACAATGAAAATGTTATTTTAATGTTAACATTTAATAATATAAAAACTCTAATAAATTAAAATGTTAAAATAAATTAAAATGCTATTTAAATATGTGTATATATATATTATACTATAATATTGCAATATTTTTTTTATGTTTTTGAAGGTTGCATTTATTTGATGAACAACACAGTAAAGCTTTTTTATGATTTTATGACACATGATTCTTCAGAAAAGAAAAAATATATATTATTCCAATAACTTTTTACTAGTAGATATTTTGAAACATTACACAAAAAACATATTTAAAAATAATTACACTAATTTAAAAAAAGAGAAAATAATATAATAAAATATAATAAAATAAAATAATATTTATTGTCATATAGAATTTATTGACAGTTCAACTCATACAGTATGAAGCACCTGACAAAGTGCTTGTAGAGTAAGATCACAAAGCCACAGTAATGGAGCTAAAGCTAAAAGTCTGAATGTGTCTCTGTGTGGTTTTCTATTGCACTTTCCAGCATGAAGGCAGCATAAATGGAAAACAAATTTATTCCACCTCATGTAGAGAGTTTTTGAACACAATGATTTTTGAGTCGGTGTAACCAAGCCAGCTTCTGCAGCCATGGCTCTCTGTTCACTTGGGTTTAATGGCAATTTTGTTCATGAAAAATTGATGCCTGCTGAAGAGCTAATAAGGACCATTAAAGTCATTATTGAGGGGAAATCAAGGACTCTTGTTATTGCCGTAGCTAATCTGTAATATTTCTTAGTCCCTTTTTGATAAGATTTCCACGGGCAATTGCTTGCAGTGCTGAGTGTCGCCTGGACTATTGATATCTTCTCTCGTTTCAAAGAGCGTGACATTGGAAATTTTATCGTGGCCATCAAGGGTTTTGTCACAGTTGTCAGAACTAATTGTGCCCTGGACAACGAACGCAAGTGTCTGGATGTTCAATATGTCTCTTGGCAGGGTGTCAGCAATATCACTAAACTCACTGAATTCGAGAAACAATGTCATAAAATAGGAGTGATAAACACAGGATGTATTATTTTGTCAGCCAGCATGCTGAGTAATGAGTAATCTTATTAAATGATATTTCAATAATATATATTTTTAATAAATATATTTTGATAATTATGTAAATATGTCGGTTTTTAAATAATGGTAATTGGACACTAAATAGTAATATTTTTGTAATTTTCACATGAAGCACATTTTTAGGTAACCTGATAAAAATGCGACGGAACTAAAGTATATCTAATATTTATATTTAATGAAATATTTAAATGTTTACATCATTTACATATGTTAATATTCGTACATATAATTGTCACGGACCGCGCCTCTGTGGCCCTCTCCAATGGGCAGCAGCGGGAACCATCTCCCGAGTTCTAGTTTCCCCCCG
>JAUMHI010000069.1:16886562-16932307 GCA_032359435.1 Enteromius unitaeniatus
ATACTAAAAATCCATATGAAAAAACTTACTTCTCACTGTTCTCAGGTCAAATATTTATATGCGATTAAAATGCGATTCATTTTGATTAATTAATTAAGCCTCTAATTAATTATATAAATTTTTTTAATCGAGTCCCGGCCCTAATAATTGTATTATAATTGAATCAATATTTACATTTCTAGTAAGAACATGTACAGTCAAATCTGTGATGTGTTTGAGAATAGTACTTTTTGGTTGAAATTTTTTAAAATAAAAATCCATTTATAAATTAGCACAACCTTTTAATTGCACAGTGCAATCATATTTGAAGGACACTAAGAATTATCTGAGATTACAATGCAACAGCACATTTTATAGTATCTCTAGAGAATGGCATGAGCAACGCCAAGGTCATGGTTCATCTCGCAGTGATGCAGATAACTAATAAACATACAGCTTAAATGCAATGTAACCGGCTTTGGAGTAAACTCAGACCTGGTGAACCTGGCGTGGCTGCGGAGCAAATCAATAACTTTCCCTGTATTACTGATGGCTCCGTCTGTCAGGAGGAAGAGCAGGCGAGGATGACCGCTCTGCATGGGCTGCCGCAGGATCCAGTTGAGAGGAGCCAGTATGTTTGTGCCGCCCATGTCAGCCCGGATCTTCTTCACATGCTCACAAGCCAACGCCAAGCTCTCCTGTGAAATAAATGAGATTTGTTGCAAAAAACTATAGTGGCATAACAAAACATTATTCCGTTAATCAGCATTTCTATCTTGTTATTGACAGATCCAATATATCTAAACGTCTTTAAAACAAGACAAAAGCTAAAATGTGTAAGATAAGACAATACACACCCATTATAGTTATATATACTGTATATATATATATACACTGTAAAAAATTCCTGTAGAAATTACAGTATTACTGGAAGCTGGATACCAGTAACTTACTGCAGATTTAAACGCATGTTATTTACGCGCAACAGTTTGTTCAAAGATAAATTAAAAACATTAAAATGCCGTTTTTTATAGGCAAAATATGATAACACCCTCATGCAAAGCCTTTCTGAGAACTAATCAGAAAAAAAAACTGAAAAAGACTGATGAGGATTTCTAGTTCCCCAGAATGTTTTGCATGAGGCTGTTTTAATAGTTTTATTCTGTAAAGATAAAAGACTTTTTAATGTTAATTTATCTTTGAACAAACTGTGGCCAATAATAAATTAAATAATACATTTACAGTAAGTAAGTGACATCCAGCTGCAAAATTACAGCTGTAGCATTTGAACCAATCAGGCACAAACTATTTGTTACATTTAACAAATATATCTTTAATACTGCTCTCACCAACCCAAGGGGTAACTTAAACGGCAACTATGAGTTTGAACCCATCCTCCAACTCATAACTAACACCCTAGGAAGGCGAACAGGCCTCTGATTTCCATGGCAGCCGACTGACAAGACCGGTTTATTGCTTGAAGGAATGTGAACACAGTGACTCTGACTAGTCCTCCCTTAGCAAAGACAATGGGCTTTTCCCTAAATTAACTCCCAGGAAAACTTCCTTTAAGTGAGCACATATCCTAGTATATATTGTCTTGTGTATGGTATACTGTTTCAAGCATGTTTTGATAGATCGTCAACTTACACCACCTCATCAGAACAATACATTTCATGTTTGGTACCTAAGGACACGTCTTCAGATGACCTAAACGAAACTATATGTTATATGTTGATATCTTTGCAGTCAGTGTCGTAAGAATCTCCTCTAATTTGTGTATACCTCCTCCAATCCCGTGTATATGCAAATTAGCATGCTTAGAAACAAAGAGTCATAAAATGTCCCTCCAAATTAGCAACAAAGGATCAGCTTTTGACCTACAAGAGGTGTGACCTCAACATGTTTCAAAAGCCCCACAGCAGAAACTCTCACTTTTTTTCCCTACTTTTCTGGATGCCGGAACGCCAGCATTTCTCTCTGGTCTTCTGACCAAGGCCCTCAGAGCCGATGCAGCCACATCAGCTTGGCCTAGATGCAGCACAATCTGCAGAGACTAAGATGAGAATTTAGCTCCACGGCAATGCCTAAGTTCTGAGCCAGACCTTTGTGGTCTTGTATTTTCCATTTACCCAAGAGCCACAGATCGTCACAGATTTCTCTCCCAGCTCTTCTTTCATCTACCAAACACCAGAGTCAGGACACCTTTTGGGAATGCATCACTCTTCAAACCAGGAGGACATGATTGCCAATCCAAAACCTTGGAACCATCAGGACTTCGAGACTGCATCGGACCCTCACCAAAGAGGCAATGCAAGTATCGTACATATAACTAAACGAAACAGAGGTTTAGTATTAGTTATGGAACCCGTTCTCAACACCAATGATGGTTTTACAGGTGGTCAACTGACTCTCTTTTCATAACTTCAATTCTAGCTCTTTCTTAATGGTTTACCCTTAAGCCTTCTTTGCACTTTCCCTTTGTGTGAGTGTATTTATACATGTGTGTTCAGTCATGTGAGTTATTGTAGAGTTAATAAAACTTTTGCACAAATTACATGAGTTTTTATATACATTTCCCTTAATGAGCTAAAATATGTTACACAGCAAACATTTTTACAGTGTGTATATGTATATATATATATATATATACCCTTATGATGCACACATTTTTCCAGTCAAACATTTTTAAAACCTCAAAACCAAATTTAATTACATTTCTGATTAAGATTTACTCCTTAATATTTTTCTATTAAATATCTCAGCATACTTCAAAAAGCAAAATAACAAAATTAAGGGACATTATGTTGAAAACAAATCTGCCAACAGGCTAAGAAAAATAAAGGCTTTTAAAGTAAATTTTATAAAGATTCCACTGGCATATTTTTTTCTTGTTTTAAGCATGAAGTCACTTAATTTTCCTACATGAAGTAATCATTATTATCTTCAAAGTAAATATATTTTGATTTAGGAATATTCAGATGTTTGTGCTGGAAAATAACACAAAAATACTGAGAAAGAAAATAATTTTTGCAGTATACAATTCAGCATGAAACTCTACTAGACGTTCATTATATAAAGCTAGACGTTTTGCACTGAATCCCATCAGAAATGCAGAAGCATTGATCCTGTGGCCAGTAACTGCTGATCTAATGAGGGCAGTGAGTGCGGGTCCCTGCGGGTGACTAACCTCATCATAGCTCTGACTGGTGGTAAACAGCGTTTTGAACTTGGATCCGAAGCCCACTATGTTGAATAAGCATGCTGGGAAAAGACTTTTCAGAATCACAACCATTGCATCCTGTGAATGTACACAAAAGGAAGATATCAACATGAATGATTATGCATTACTCAGTAAAAATATGTACATTGTTTTAATTATATTACTATTCATTATTTATATATGCATCTGTTTATTATCATTTTTCCATTATTGCATAGTTAAATACAGCTGTATTTTACACGGCTCGTTTAAAACAATTTATGTTCCACAAAAATATTAAGTTGCTAAAATAGGTTTTTCAGAATTGTTGAGATTGTTGTTCAATTGTTGTTCATGTTTGCTTTTATCATATACAGTATACTGTGTATATTTATTATGTGTATATATATATATATATATATATATATATATATATACTTTCACTAATTAAAATATTTGTTGTATAATAATAAAATTGTCACAGCAATATGCTAGTTCACACCATCTTTCATTGCATTTGACTTGCTCATGGTGATTTAAAAACATATTTCTTGCATTAGCAGAGATTACAGTCATTTGCCATTGCTTGTGTAAAGCAATTCTAATTACACGGTTAAGTGCTGTAACTATTCTAGACACAGAGGTGACCTGTTTTCCCAAATGTTTAGACTGGTGGTCGATGGCCAGTGGCATTTCAGCTGTGTCGCTTCTCCTTTGACTGAACCAACAATCTTGAAGCCATTAGACAACTCAGTTCAGCATTCACTGAACACCATAATTATACCTGTCAGACATATTGTCTCATCTAAAGTAGAGATATAATTCATAATACTGCTTCTCCACAGGCTTGACAGCAGGTACAGCACTGAGTAATTAGCATGAGGTTATAATTCATTTTGTAAATATGAATGACTCTTTTAAAAGACGAATGCTAGTATATTCACAGTTTTTACAGTAATAAGGTCTGTTAATGTTTTGAATTAATTGAAAAAATAATCACCAGTTTAAAGTGATAAATTAAGTTATTGTCTATCAAAAAAAAGAGTCGGCTCACATTCACCTAAATGAGTCATCAGCAATTTTAATCTTTCTCTGTTACTGATCCACGTCACTAAGTAACATATTTGCATAATGTACGTCTATGTACTACAGCCTGAACAACATGCCCCGCCCACAAACAGTACAATTTCCACATGGATTACATCATGTCAAGAAGACGCTGTATCCTGTGAGAGTTAATTTGTTTTATATGCCCTTTTGTAAGATTAATGAGTGGTTAACATTAACATCAACAACACCTCAGCAGTACAATCTCTTTTTGTGTTCACGTCATTTTACTGAGGAACGCTTTTCCAATCTTGGAGTACAACTCAATATTCACCAAACACTACAAGCTCTGTGGAGCACTGTAGCGGTAGACCAATCATAAAGTACTGCACCATCTGACCAATCACAGCAGTGAAGGATCACGGGAGGGTGGGGTTTAGACAGACTGAGTCTTCGAACTGCTTCACACGAGTCGTTTCCGAATCATTTAGAAATGAGGTCAAATTAAATCTATTTTTGGAGAAAACTAAAGTGTTTTTTGACCTTGCATACATGTAAACCTGTTTTAAGAGACTCATAAAACAATATTAGCCACCTTTAAAATGGCATAATAGGGGCACATTAATAATAAAACAAATCTACCTTCGGCAAACTCTTATTCATGAATTAAAATAATGAAACCAGTTATGATAAGTTCTTACCAAGAATGATTATTAAAAATCTGAGCAGCACTAAATGAGAAAATTCAAAAAGTTTAATATTTTGAAATCATATAGGGGCAGTTTCCCGAACAGGGTTTAACACTAGTCCTAGATTAAAAAAAATATTAAGAGCTGTCTAAACTGGAAAAAAGCTTGCACTGAGATATCTTAAAATACATCATTGCCATTGTTTGGTCTTTAAATGCTCACAGACAATGCATTTTTGTAAGACATGTTTCTAAAAATTCTTAAATTCCTAAAGTTTCTAATTCCTACATGTTTCTAAAAATTCTTAAATTCCTAAAGTCCTAAACTAGCAAAGATCTAGTCCTGGCTTAATCTAATCCCTATCTGGGAAACCGGCCCATAATAATGTTTTGGAATCGTACCCTAGTTTTGTGTGAGAATTTATTTGCTGAAAATGTTTTCGTGAGAGTTGAAATGTCTTTCGAGTCAAATATTGGCAAGGAATCAGTTTATCAGGTTCATGAAATAGGTTTAATGATTCATTCACAAATCAAATCAACTCTAAATAATGATTTAAAGGTTCAACAATCAAACAATCAACAATTTGATTAAATATACTCATTATTGAGTATACTCATTAATTACTCATTATGGAGTTATTATGGACGTGTATTTTGTTCAGAAGCAACCTTTTAAAGTTAACATGTCTTACTGATAAATTTGTTTTTGTTGTTTGTTTGTTTGATTTACAGACACAAAGTTTTCCATTCACAATTCACTAATTGAATTGACTGGACTCATGTTGATTACTTGTGGATTATTCTGATGTTTTAATCAGCTGTTTGGACACCCATTCTGACGGCACCCATTCACTGCAGAGGATCCATTAGTGAGAGCAGAAAGGGATGCTAGAGTTCTCCAAATCTGTTCTGATAAAGAAACAAACTCATCTACATCTTAGATGGCCTGATGTTTTCAGTAGATTTAAATTTTTGGGCTTAATGCATAGCAGAAATGACCAGCACAATATTCTTTCAATTTCTTCTTTAGTGTTACATGAGGGCGAGTAAAATGTTAATTTGCGGGTGAGCGATTTCTTTCAGTGTTATTAGATACATCTATTGTTGTCCTCCTCCAGCCCAGGAGAGATCATGCTGAATATATGACATTTCAGCATGGAACAAGTATTCTTGAGGGTCAAGGATATTCAGGGAAGGATATTACGGCTAGAGTGACCTGAGCCTTTACTGTGGTCAGAAGGGGAAGATCCTCAATCAAAACTGCAGTGAGTCATCGCTGGCTCGTGCGTCATGCTGCAGAGCCCCACAACAGGACACACACACGCTCATTCACACATTCACAGCGCACCAAATATCCAATCTCAGCATGCAGACTTACCAAGTTCAATTACCGTAGCTGCTTGAGGTATTCAGTGAAACAAGCTGGTTGTTTCATTACAAATCCCCCTTAACAGGCTACTCAAAAGATCTAATTTGATTCAGAACTATATGAGCCACATCATGGTCAGTGAAGCAATGTAGCAAAAACAATGAAAACTTTAAAAAACAATTTAAAAAGTCTTTATTTCAGAGAAATACATATCTCAACAGGTACATTCAAAAGTTTGGGGTTGCTCCTCAAGGCTGCAAAAACACAGTAAAAAGTGTAATATTGTGAAAAATGATTAGACTTTAAAATGTGTGTTTTCTATTTGAATATGCTTTAAATTGTATTTATTCATGTGATGCGAGATGAAATTGCAGCGTCATTTCCTCAGTCTTCAGCGCCACATGATCCTTCAGAAATAGTTCTACTATGCTGATTTGCTCCTCAAAGGCTGCTTATTATCATCAAAACAGATGTAATTCGTAATATTTTTAATAGAGAACTGATAAATTTTCTGGGATGAATATAATGTAGAGCAGCATTTTTTTATTTACTGTCCCTTTTGATCAACTTAATGCATCCTTTCTGTTAAAAATAAAAATTTCTTCTTAAAAGAAACTGAAGACTGATAGTACTGTACATTTACAGTGTTTACTCTAAAATTGCAAATGCAAAGGTTAAAATTCAAGGTATGTTTCCTAAACGTTTTTTACTTAATGAACACAATGCAAAATTATATTTGTTCAAATTTATATTTACACACCATACAAACAGCTGTATACATAACCAAACATTTTAATATGATAATACAAACAGATTACTGAAAACGATTCACACACTGATTCAAGTTACTCTAACAAAAGGAGTCTTCACTATTGTTTTTTGTTGTTGTTTTTAAAGTTTGATTAAAATTACTGAATGTTGCTCATTTTAAAGGGTTAGTTCACCCAAAAATGAAAATGCTGTCATTAATTACTCACCCTTGTGTCGTTCCAAACCCAGAAGACATTCGTTCATCTTCAGAACACAAATTAGATATTTTTGAGGAAATCAGAGAGCTCCATAAACAACAACACAATGCACTCAAGCTTTAACGTATCTGATCAGCCTTGTTTACATCCAGGGGAAAGCACACACATGTGCGTAATCTGCGGCTGTTTGTGCCTAGAGGAAAGCATTTGCATGTGTTGTGATGCTCTTTAAAATGGCAAAAGATCACGGGAGAAGAATGGTTGAGTAAATTATGTCATTTTTGTTTTCTTTACGCAAAAAGAAGTATTCTCCTATTGTTGCCAAAAATTGAAGTTGATCCACTGATGTCACGTGGACTGTTCATTTTTACTATGTTTCTGGATCTGAAGATGAACAAAGCTCTCATGGGTTTGGAACAACATGAGGGTGAGTAATTAACAAAGGAATCTCCATGAAAATCATAAAGAACATACTGTGAATTTTAAATATATGCCGCCCTACTTCTTAATGAGAGTTCAAAGGCTGTTAAAAACATCCTGGATTTGTTTCTTACGAGCACACAGATTATTGATGCGTTACTGGCGACTTTTTGAGATGTTTTTATCAGCTGTTTGGACTCATTTTTCACTGCAGAAAACCCGTTCCAAGTGATGCGATGCTTAATGTATCTATTTTGATAAAGAAAAAGCTAAGCCATTTCTTGGACGAGCCTGAGGGTGAATACATTTTCAATTTAAATTTTTTGAGTGAATTGCTCCTTGAAGGACTTATATCTTTGCGTTATATAAGCACTTCGGTGTGTATATAAAAAAACTGTTTTCCATTAATGGTTATTAACGTGAGTGACGCGCTTTGGGGTTTTAAACTGCTGAATAAATTAGGATGTCATCTAAAGTTAATAAGCACTGGGAGTAAGGGCCAGAGTTAGTTTAACACAGAAGCACAAGCATCCTACCTTAACTCGATTGATGTTGACCCCACTCATGCTTCCACTGCGGTCAATGAGGAAGATGAATTCCCCCTGAATGCTCCGCAGGTCAGAGGTCGTCGAACGGAGGTCTGGGCAGAAGTTCAGCATGACCACAGGGTTGTGGAGGATGTCTTTATGAAGCCTCTTCCGAATGATGTCCACCTACACAAAACACATCAGCCAGTAAAAGAGCCATTACTGAAGGCTATAATTGAAAAGCTGGTGAATCTTACTAAAACATGGTACATTAACAACAAAATGAGAAGAAAGAAATGAGACATTACACTTTAAGACAATAAAGCCCATTTGAGCAATATTAAAAGGGGTGTCATTTGATGCATTCTGACATATTTACACTCTCGAATTCTCATGCAAAACATAAAAAAAATAAGTTGGGTACATATGAAGTACGCAATACTAATTAATAAGTGAAAATATGCTTAATTTCACAATCTAAACTCAGTCAAAAATATACTTTTACAAACAAACTGGCCCCAAACACAGATTTCAGGTGCCATCTTTATTTTTTACCTCAACCATCACAGAATGGAATGCACAGGATTGTGGGATATCAAAGCGAAGGATACATCTATGTTTTCCTTCCAAATTTCGATCAGAAGAAGGTAATTCCAAAGACAGGAAGTAAATCAGTATTGGGATTCTGACGTGCCTTGATACCTTCCTGCCACCGAAGCCACATAGTATCTCCCCTGATCTCAAAAAGAGGTGCTTTAGGGACCAATGCTAGATGTTATGGCCTTTAGCCTCTTTGTTAGAGCACCTGCCTCCCTGCTGGAGACCTGGGTTCAAGACCCACCCGGAGCGAGGATGAACTGTGGTGGTGTGGCCCCAGGGGGCTTGCATAGATAATTTTTTTTTCAAAAATGCACACAAAATCTTACTATTGTATATATAAATTACATAAATTATATACACAAAAATGATAAATTAGATATATTTTTATTGAAATATGACCCATGAAAGAAAAAAGAAAGAAAAAGAGAAAAAAACTGAAGAAAAAAAAAACCTGACAATGATTGATAGTAATAATAACCTGGGCCTGTTTTCTTAAAGATTCTAATAATCTTCTCAGAGTGCTCCTATTTCAGCTTAAATATTTCTAGATAGAAGCATAAGCCTAAAAGTGATTCAGAACCAATCTGAACCAACTCTTTTATCTTTTAGCTGACCCTGTTAGCTATGACACAGTCTTTTGAATACTGTGATTGGTTGGTTGTCCAAGGCGGAAATAAATATGCTTTTACTTTTTTCCGTTCTCTTCCTCTCTTCCTCTTCATCTTTCTCTTTCTCTCTCTCACACACACACACTACGTATATATACTATTATTTATTTTTTATTTACCATGCTGTCAAACGCAATGTATTTTATAGGAAATGACCAGCGATACTGTACGTTTCTGAAAGTGCTGTAATTGTCACTTTTCTTATATAAGGCTGTGACAGACCCAAATCAGGCAAAGTTGCATTTTTCCACTTGCTGAATATGTTAATGTAGCTAATGTAGTAATTCCTTCCATTTCTGTCACTACGGCATTTCTGCAGGGCATCGGAGATGTTAGCATGTCTCTAGTAAGATTGGTCACAAACATGATCTCTGCACAATCAAATGTGTAGTGTCTTATTAACTTATGCATGGAGTGCATCACATTTATTCTCCCTCTTTATGTTTCATCCATTTTCTCCACTTCTAAAGCAACTCTTAAGTGTCTTAAAAGTCCTTCTTCATACTCCTATCAATTTCAGACATTAAGACCTCTTTTAAGGGTTAAGATGTGTTCTGACTTACTTGTTTCTTTACTAGGACCTTTTCTTTAATTTTAAGGTTTCTAAGAAGAATTCCATCACTAGGAGCAACTCTTAGCACTAAGATTTTTCATGAATACAGGCCCTGCTGGTCGAGTATGCAAACTGAATAAAAATTTCAACCACTTTACATCACGCCTCAATTAGTTAGTCCATTGTACATTAAATTACTTCTCAGAAAGTTTTCATGACTCGCTTACTAAATTAACCAAGGAAATAGCTTCCTTCTACATACACACAAGTCTCTCCTATTAAATAATTACATTTGTGCTTGCATATAACTATACCAGCACAAATATTGTCATCTATTTTCTAAATTCAGATACTATCAGCTACTTGATTATGGTATGGAATAAAAATGACTAGAACATTCATCAGGATTACTCCTTTTGTGTTCAGCAGGAGAAAGAAAGTCATACGAGTCTGAAATAAATGATCATTGTCATTTCTATTATTCAGTGTCATTCGGCTCACGTCAGCGAATGATTGATAGAGCCACACATGTGACATTTCACGAATGTGAAACCAAGATCATAATTTAGAAAATCTTTTATGATTCACGGATTCCCCTCTCGTGCTTTAAAGGTTTTATTACAGGAGCACACATCCCGAAGGAGGTGAAGTTAACCCTTATTACACTACATGGTAGGTAGAAACATCAGCTGAAGACCTTTGACGGTTTCCATAGAAACGTCTGTTCATTGCTGATTATTTTAGGGCTGAATGTTCTCTCTCTCCTGTTGAGGAACAGCACTCACTTAAGGATGCAATTGAAGCTTTGCGCTGCTGAGAAACATTCCCACTTAATGCACTACTTCCTGAAGCGACGATTAGCAAGGATTGTCATGGTATTTCGCAATTAAATAGATAACCTAACTAAATTTTATTTCACACTCGATTTTCAGTTTGAGTGTCATTAGTTTAAGCTAACAGCTTGACATTATAAACCTGAATATTTTAGAGAGCGACTGGAGTTTGTGAGAGGTGTGTGGGAAAGTTCAGAAAGAATATATGCTGTAACTACCACTTTGGGGTCAGTAAAATGTATATAAAAAAAATAGAATAATAATAATTTTATTCCCCAAGGATGCATTAAATTGATCAGAGGTGACATTAATGATATTTATAATATTACAAAAGGCTCATATTTTAAATAGAATTCCTTTAAAATTATTTTATATTTTGTTATATTTTTTACATCTTAAAATTTTAAAATCTTAAAAATGTAAAAATTTTATTTTAAACTGAAATAATATTTCACAATATCAATGTATTTTGTATTTATAATTAAACAAACTATCATAAAAATACTTCTTCCAAACCACAAATCTTTTAAAAATAAACAAATTAAAAGTTACTGTATATATTTAATAAAAAATACATAATTAATATTTGATTAATAATTACAATTGTCAGTATTACTAAAAGTAAGTTACGATTTACTGAATTTAACTGGTTGGAAATAATAAATGGCAATAATGGCATTTCCGCCATTGAATAAAAAATAAAAATGACTTTTTATTTCAGAATTGTGTAAATATTTTATTTTATTTATTCATTTTTTGTGGCAGAAGTGGGTTTCTGTTTTATTTCTGTATTGATTTATTTATTAACAAATGTATTCAATAATTTGTATTTATTTGTTTCTCTAGGTTTATATATCTAAAAGTACTGCGGTTGTTCAATAAAACAATAGTTCTTGGAGTGAGCATACAAATCTTAAGCTGTTTTGCTTATGAATCTCTCAGTCAGAAAAACACATCTTGAGAACATTACTTCAGTGGTGGTTAGTTTATGATTCAGTGGTGGTTCAGTGCAGTTTATGATCCGGCTGCAAAATAATGATAACAACCTTTGCTAGATTTGACCAATTATACTGAAAAAGCACCAGAAAGGCGCTCTACTATGCAGTGTTCTAAGCGTTTTATGTTGTACTGCTAGTTTTGATGTATCAGGTCCTTGTATGGCCTGCTTCATATGGTTTTCTGTATTCCCTCAGTCACCGTCTCACTCACAGTTTTTTCATTACTGCTGTCCTTCTTGGTGGCCTTTATGTAGTCGCTCCGTCCTTTCAGATGCTCATCGTATTCCTCCGGCGTCATGTCTCCATCTTCGATGAGAACGTGCGGCAGATGGGGCTCTACGTGAAGAAAGGAAGAATTACTATCTCTGAGTAGCATTAAAACCTCTCCGTGTGGAGACACAACAGTGAGTTATGACACCAGATGATGAGATGCATTACTGCCAGACATGAAGGACTCCCACGGTGGCGGTATTTCTTAAAAACACCAGCTGTACTAGACAGAGAGTGTGTTGGCGCCATTAATACGGCTGAACGTTTGCCCCTTTGACTCGGCTGCCTTATCAATTCAATTGCACAATACTGGCCTCGGGTCGCCTGCGGAATGAGCAATCTTATGAGGCCTCGAGGGATTCATTTATGCCTCGAAGACGCCGACGGAGGTCAAGATGCATGATGGGGGGGCTGAAGAAATATAGAGCTCAACAGTGCTTATAGAGCGAGAAATGATGTTATATGGCTGTGGACCTGGGAATGATGTTTCAATAGCCTATGATTTAATAAAGCGCCCCTTGTTTGGACAAGCTTTCAGGCACATGGAGAGATTACCACTCTCTTGCTCTGAAAGGCTGACTCTATTGTCCAGTTAGCACAGGTCAGAGTGACCGTGATCTTGTTTGTCTGCCCATGTGGGGACCAAATGGCCTGACAAAAAAGGAACATTGCTGGGAAGGTCCGCTAGGAAAACAGATTCATAAAGACTAAAATGTTTGCTCATTGCCACTAGAAGCGGTTGCTAGTTGCTGCCCTGAGTGGTTTTTAGCATTATTGTTGCCAAGGATCATAAGGGAATTATTTAATTCTGATTCCTTTGAACAATTTTGATTCCTTAATGATTCTTTTAGTACTTGTAAGGAATAAAAATTTGATAATAAGAAATTTAATTGCATTGCCAAATGATCATTTCAGGAACACAATTTAAACACATTTAAAACTATTTTCGCAAAAGGTGTGATAGTTTCTTAATGACTTTTCACAATCTTTTTAGAGATGGCATAAATGCAACCCATTATTTTTTTTACAAATTTATATTAAAACAATTAAGCATTCACTTTTAATCATATGTACATATCAAATTTATTTTTGCATATTTATTGACTGTCATATAATCAGTCACTCCGTATCTTTTCTAAATGCAGTCTTGAAGTTATCTGTAAACGTTTTGTTTCACTTACACATTTGATTCACTAAAAGAACAAGCTCATGAGAGTCATTCATTTAGGAGTCACATGAATCAAACTACAGTAGTTGTGTTGTACTGTATGTGCACTATGATTCACTAAAAGAGCTGGATCACTGAAGTCATTTGTTCAGAAACCAGACAACACTGATTCACTAAAAAACGTCTTAAAAGAGTCATTTGTTTGGGAATTGGACTGTGCTGGTTAGACTGTATGTTTCCAACTCAGAGTCATTTGTTCACGAATCAGACTACACCGCTCATGTGACATAAGACATAATGACTGTAATTATGTGCTACACACCGCTGGGGTAGATCAGTATCTCCACAGGGCAGTCGTAGGTGTACTTGTCTGCCAGTGTGACTACAATGCTGGTGGCAGAGCGAGCCGAGGGGTCAGCGTCCGCCCGGATGGCATGTGAGGGGCTCTCCACACCTGCACAGAGAAACCTCTAAAGCATCTAAAATAAGCATGAGCAACAGACGTTAGGCCACATGCGAGGACTAAACCGTTCTGCAACTCCAGCAATTCCAATAAAAAGGCATCAAATAATGTTATCAGAATGAAAGTCAACATCAAATTGACGCATCAAAATAATTTCAGCAAAAAATTTGACAGAATATACTTTGCATTTATGCTTTTGTCAGACATTTAAATTCAAATAAAGCATTACATGTATTCCTATTTATTTCTCAGGAAAAGAGGGGTAGTTTATAATATTTAATTTTCTATGCATGAGGATGGAGGAACTGACCTGCCAGTAAATACGGCCCTCTGATCTCAAGTTGGAAATTAAATTCATAGTCAATGGAGTTGATGGTCTCTTCCTCCAACAGAGCAGCCAAACACCCTCCTGGGGCCGTCTGCTCGTGGGTTCCCGCTGCACAGTGATGCTGATCCCTCCTGAGACAAATCAGCAGGAGATATTCGGATGTACTTTTTTTGTCCAATCAATTGAGGTCAGTGAGCTCTGACATTGTTTCATTTCCAGTTTTCGTTTTACACTTTGCTTAATCAACACATAATGTATCTTTGGAAAGATACCTAGAGAGATGGTTAAACAGATGGCAGTAAAAATTCTGTATGCAAATAAATGCAAGAAGAAAAACAAGTCGCAATTCTGTATGCGGATATCTGGTTTTTAATCTTGCATGCCATAAGAACAACCAGTCAGCAACTGCTCTGATTTAAAGGCCATACAGAATGTAGATGAGTTTGTTTATTCATCTAAAAAGAATAGGAACATTTCTCTTTCAGAATTTCTTTATCTCTTGCTCATCAGTGGATCTTCTGCAGTGAATGGGTGCCGTCAGAATGAGAGTCCAAACAGCTAATAAAAACATAACAATGATCCACACTACTCCAGTCCATAGCTTAAGGATGGATTGAATTGTTTTGTACAAACGCAGCTTTTCACTTTCCAAGATGTTAACTGATGGACAGGAGTCATGTGGATTACTTGTGGATTCATTTGGGGAGCAAGTGATATAGTGGTAAATTTCTCCAAACGTGTTCTGTACATTTTGGATGGCCTGAAGCAAGGAAATCCTCAGAAAATTTTCATTTCAGTATGCAAATATTACACTGATATCAAAGATTTTTATGCATGTCATATGAACAACCAGTCAGTATGCTTTTAAATCACTAAAAAGAACCGACTCTTAAGAGTCATTCATTAAAGTGCCCCTATTATGCCTTTTCAAATATGAACGTTCATGCAGTGTGTCATGTAACTGTATGTGAACATAAACTATCTGCAAAGTTGTGACGCCGAAAGTGCATGATAAATAAAAGTTGTCTATCAAAAAAAGAGTTGCTCACATTCACCTAAATGAGTCATCAGCAATTTGAATCTTTCTCTTTTACTGATCCACGTCACTAAGTAAAATATTTGCAGAATGTCCGCCCACGTTCTACGTCGCGAACAATGTGCCCCACCCACAAACAGTACAATTTCCATGTGCATTACATCATGTCAAGTTTTATATGTCCTTCCGAAAGATGAATCTACAAATAATGAGTGATTAACATAAATTTTTTCAACAACACCTCAGCAGTACAATCTTGTGTTGTGTTCACGTAAGTTCACAACATAGAGGTGTGTCAGATTCACTTACAAAAGCAAATAGGAAACGCTTTCCACGGTACCCCATGTTAACTACACGTATTCTCTCAGAAAGCACCTCTAGTAAGGTCAGAAAGTATAATTTGGGTACAAGCTCTGTGGACGGCTGTAGCGGTAGACCAATCATAAAGGACTGTGCCATCTGACCAATCACAGCAGTGAGGGCTCACGGAGAGGCGGGGTTTAGACAGAGTCTTTGAACTGCTTCACAGCTTCGTTTACGAATCATTTAGAAATGGGGTAAAATTAAATCTGTTTTTGAAAAAAACTAAAGTGTTTTTTGACCTTGCATACATGTAAACCTGTTTTAGGAGACTCATAAAACAATATTAGCCACCTTTAAAATGATATAATAGGGGCACTTTAAGTAATTGGACCACACTGATTGTCCTATAACTTTTTGAGTCCTTCAATCATTATGCAAATATATTACACAGATTATATCAACGTCAGTTTAACATGTCATGGCAGGTAAATTTTTACACTTAAAATGTGTAACACGCAAAGTGCAAAATAGACTGAAAAGATAAAGTTGATTTTATTTACAAAATGCATTTTATGCTGTAAACTGGAGTCTATATGTGAAAATGTTTAAACTGAATTAGTAGGGTTTGGACTGAAATAAGAATGTTTGAAGATCATGCAGGAAATACAGTGTTTCCATACAAATACTACAACATCAATGAATCACACACCTCCTAGCAGTGCAGGGCGAAAACGCCTGCTCTTCTTTGACAGATCGTTGGACTCTTGGAGAGCAGACAGGTGGTGAGCTCACCCGAATTCCTCCATTAGTGAGAGTGCTGAGCTCTGAGGAGGTGCTGACCAGTATATTAATGGTCTCCAGAGGGGGAATGACCCCCAGACTGACCACCAGCATTGTCCTCTCCTGATCCTCATCCAAAACGATCAGTCCTGTAACAAGATGATTCAAGATGATTCATCAGTAAAGCCACTGAAATGTACAGTCCACTTCAATGAACAAGCATAATAAAATGTGTTAAAGGAATAGTTCACTCAAAAATAAGATCCTCTGCAGCGAATGGGTGCCGTCAGAATGAGAGTCCAAACAGCTGATGAAAGAATCACAATAGTACGCAAGTAATCCACGGTCCATCAGTGAACATCTGGCGAAGGAAAAAACTATGTGTTTGTAGAAACGAATACAAATTAAGGCTTTTAATCTGTCACTTCTGACCATTCTGCTCATGACCAGAGAACTTGTATTTAGGAGTAACTATTTAAAATCGTCTTAATGAATTTGTTTTTTACAAACCCACAGCCCAAACTGTTTCATGGACTGGATCCTGTGAATTACTGTATTTGATAATGTTTAATCAGCTGTTTGACTCTCCTTCTGATGGCACCCATTCACTACAGAGCATGCATTGGTGAGCAAGTGACGTAATGCTATATTTCTACACATCTGTTCTGATGAAGAAACAAACTACATTTTGCATTACATGAGGATGAGTAAATATTCAGCAAATTTTTATTTTTGGGTGAGCTATTCCTTTAACTGGATTCAACAGCCTCTGTGACAGGCCTTACGTTTAAGCTCTGAATCAGGGATTAGCCAAGTAAGATCTTTGATGAGCATTATATGTAAGCATATAATCCTTACCACCTCCGCTCTGCAGGGTTCCAGTGGCATTGCAGCAATCAAAGTAACAGTCATCGATTTTCATTTTATCTTTGACCTGCACGGTTATTATCTGGCTGCCAATCATCGCTTCGAACCCGACCACCACGCTGCACTCATCCAGGGGGTATATAAAGATTCCTGCAGGAATCACAGGATTACAGGAGGACACACTGTTTATTACACAATAGCGAAAGGCGATCCTTCCACAAAGCTAATTTTGCACTTGACAGAAATTAAATCCTTCGTTTTAGTGCTTTCAGCATTGACCAATGCAAAATCCAATCTGCTGGAGTCAATACAACACTGGAGACCACAGAGCAATCTGCCCGTGACATTTCTACACAAATAGCTGCTGAGGTTGGGAGGGAAAGGAGGGCATTTTGACAAAGTATTACTATGCATTAAACTCTTAATAATCTTATATAAAGAGTTTCGAGCGTATATTTTCAGGAGGAGGATCATAATTGTGTTATTTGTCAAAAGCAAAAAAATAAATAAATAAATACTTGGCCTTATGATGTAGCATCTGTTGAGGTTATTTTTAATTGGTTGATTTAAAACTTTTAGTTGAAAGTTTAGTTTCAATCAATACCCCAAAAAAGTATTTAGGCCTAAATTCATGATTTATTTTTTTGAACAGCAAAATTTCCATCAGTTTGCATTACACAGTTTTAATATAAACTCATAAACGTAATATAATGCATGCTTGTCAGTCCCTCGTAAATTAAACAAGCAATATTGCAGCACTGGCATAGTTTATAAACTATTGCATTGATTTGGTTTAATTTTCATATAATCTTATTTGCAAAATTGCAAATCAGCATAAATCCGTTCATTATGAAAACAATAAATGAAACAAATTGGATTTATAAATCTGGCTGAACGATGTGCATCACATTATGTTTAACAGTTGAATCCAAATGGAAAATTTGTTTTTGAGTGTAATAGTGAAGAGCCACTAATGATTAATATCACTTCAGAAGAAGTAATGCACCTATTTCAGACAGCTTACCCTCGATAGGGTGATCTTCAATGTTTTCATAGGTCAAGGAGGCTGTCATTGCCAGGGTGTAACCCCTGACACAGGAAGTGATGTCTGAGATGCTGAGAGGCAGAGCGCTCCATTTGCTCTTGTTGATCAGGCCAGGCATGATGGTGGATCTGTCCAGTACAGCTTCTCACATGCAGAGAAGGGAGTGAGTGCGATGTTTCCCTAAAAAGTCTAGATAAAAAAAAAAAACACTACACAATCATTTTGGATGATAAACTTTTAAAAGAGTTTCTCTGAAAACAAGTTACAAGCAGTATCTGATGATACTTTCATTTTCAAGTTAAACTGACCTCATTTGAAGGATGTTTATAGAAATAAATCTGATTTAGTGAAAATGTAGGGGTCTTTAACTGTTATTTCCCTATAGTAGTATTAACTCTGGACGTGGTAAACAAACATTTGACCACTAGAAAATTACCAAAAACTCTTTTTAAAGTGTTTACTATTTTATCATTTATACAACTGACATGGTTGTGACATGGTTTAGAAAGTGTCTTAAGTGTCCGGTATCTGTGCTTGAGAAAAAAAAGACAAAAAACATAAACCATAACATTATTAAAAATGTTAGATCCTAACTCATCATGCCCTCATGCCTATCACGTTAATAAAGATGAGAAGACAGCAGCATTATCCGTATCACTCTGGATGTCACTCTGGTGTCCGAATGAAGACGTGTGCCAGGTCCATACAAACCCCCGTCCCATGACTGGATTTCTAGCAAAGGTCTGCTTCAGCACATCAAAGGAAACAGAAAGCTATGGCACATCAAACAACCCTGTAACAGATGCGCTGCTGAGGCCATCACCAGTCAGTTTTTACCTGAGGTCAGCGCACAATACTCCAGACTATAAAGGAATACAAACCCAGAGCCGTTATCTGATACAGAGCAGCGTCTGTGTCTCTCAGATCCATTAAAGATTGTTCCTGAAAAAGCGATTAACATGATGTAATACTCAAATTAACTAGTTTTCAGAGCCCAAATGCAATATCTTTAACTTTTCAATTGATTCTCTTGGACAGTAATGGAATCGAAATGGAAAGCGAATGCGTCACAGATTTCTCTCCTTAGGAAAAGACACCAAAGCACTCAGATTAAAGTTTCAGGGGCGATCTCTCTGAATAACATCTCAGATTCTGCTCAGATTCGCCAAAATACAAAGTCTGTCACCAAAAAGTCTCGGTATTCATATGTCAATTGTCTTGTGCCTGTTTTGATTTCTAGTAAGACGTAAGAAGACATATTTGAGATGTTGACCACTAAATCATAACTGAAACGCTCATTAGGTTTCCTGAGGTTTGAACAAGCTATCTCCAAACAATAAAAATGCCACAAATGAGATGTCTTATATTATGGCATTTATAAATATTGCAATTGTTTCTCCTAAACAGAAATGACAATCGAAGGCTTTTGTTGAATCTGCTTCACAGATCTGTCTGAAAACCACAGTTTCAGAAAAGATCTCAAAACTGCCTCACATTGTGTTCAGGTTTACATATATCAGAGATTTTAATATGAGCTCTTTTAAATATTTTTATGAAATACCTGGGGTAGTGGTAGAAAATATTTGGCCATTTTAAGATTATAATATTGAGAATATAGACTGTGGTTTTAAAATAAGTTTCATACACTCAGTAAGACTGCATTTATTTAATCAAAAATACAGTAATATTGTGAAATATTATTACCATTTAAAATAGCAGTTTTCTATTTCTATTTTTTTTCCTGTGAGGAAAAATGCGTTAATCAATTTAACGCATTTTTGCAGAAAAAAATAAACCTAACAAAATAAAATCTTACTGACCCCAAACTTAAATTACTGTATTGTTTAACATATCAACACATCAATATATTTAATATTAATCTATAAATTATAATATATAAACATTATATCAGCAGTTCACAGCCTTTAAATGGCATCCGGCATTGAAAAGCCCATATCAATTGACTACTAATGACTTACTGAATATCAGCATTTGAATAGTTTTTTTTTATCTAACGAATTACAGGAGAAACATCTGTGATAAACCTCATATTTAAAGCATAAGTCATCAAACAGGATCATGAAAAAATAATGGAAGTTTCCAAACACCTATTTGCAAACACAAGTACTATTAAACAAGTATTAAACTATTACACGAGTACTATTAAATCTTGAGTTTTAGTATTTATCTACACTTTCAGAAATAAAGGTACAAAAGCTGTCACTGGGGCAGTACCTTTTGAAAAGGTACACTTTTGTACCTATTAGGTTCAAATATGTTCACTTTAAGTACAAATATGTACTTTTAAGCTACCAAAATGGACTCTAAGGGCCAGTTTCACAGATAGGAATTAGATTAAGCCAGAACTAGACCTTTGCTAATTTAGGACATTTAAGAATTTTTAGAAACATGTCTTACAAAAATGCATTATCTGTGAACATTTTAAGACAAAACAATGGCAATGATGTATTTTAAGATATCTCAGTGCAAGCTTAACATTTATTTTAATCTAGGACTAGTCTTAAACCCTGTTCGGGAAACTGCCCCTAAAAGTACAAGTACAAGTACAAAAGTACAATACCCTCAGATTTTCATCTAACTTGCTGAACTTCCACAGAGTGACAGTTTTTTGGAAATCTGACTTGATTCCCAGCCAGTTTGCCCAAGATTTATGAGCATCTATTCTCAGAGGACCTAAATGTTTGAGATTAAACAGCTCCCCATTATCACAGAACAGAAACAGACGCTTTCATCAAGGTGTCCACATGGTCATAACTCTCAGACACAGAGGAACGCCACCCCCTCTCTAATAGATTATGGTTTGGCGGGGGAGGCCGCGTGATGGGATGAGAGTGGACAGAGGAGTGCAAAAGATTTCCTCATGCTCACACACGGCAAACTGGTCAAACACTGCCATCATGTGTCCTGAGAGGAGGGACATTTCTGCACAAAGCAAAGGTGCCACTATCATATTTAAACCTGACAAAACAGATGCTGAAATCATGCAGGTAACTAATGATAATAAAACCCATATTAAAAGTCTCTTATGCTATCCCAGGCTGCATGCATTTGTTCAAAAATATGACATGATCTAATAATTTAGAATAACTGTATAATTTCAACACATTTCAGAACATAATTTATTCCTGTCACGCAAAAGCTGAATTTTCAGAATCAGAACTCCCGTTTTTATTGTCACACGATCCTTCAGAAATCATTCTAATATGCTGCTAAAATAAAGAAACATTTATAACAGATACTGAATCAGGCAGTGAATTAAGGATATTAAAACCCGTAAATAATTACCTCTTAAGCTCACCAAGGCTGCATATAGGCTACTTGATCAAAATTTTAAAAATAAATAATTTAAAATAACTGCTCTCCATTTATATTAATATGTATTTTTTCTAAATATAGAACAGACACCAAAGTCATGCAGGTAATCGATAACATAAAAACACATAAATTTGTAGCTTTTTAAATGACTCTAGCACAGCAGATAAAGGTTCAAATCTATTTCATATTTAATAGCCATATAATTTTGTTTATCCTCAGCACGAAATAAAACAATTCTAGCTTTCTTTCGTGCTCTATTCAAGGGGACCCAAATCAGAAGAACCCGAAGTGACAGACCATAATCAACCCCTGCCTCCCATTCATCCTGTCCCTGGAGCAGCGGAGTGTGAATCACTCCAAAAGAAACAGCCAAATCACCCACTCCACACACTCCACCTCTGCCACCACACACACCGCCGGTGCCACGGCGCAGAAACAAACGCCTGTTGATCCCCAATCTCCAGCAAACTGACTACAGATGCATCACTTGCGGCCGCGGGTGAACGAAATCTCTTTAGTGCTTTGGAAACACTTGGCAAATTCACCTTGATATACTTCATCTCAATCCTCTGACTTCAGCTCCTCGCACTTTTCCAAAAGCAGAAATCTCTTACCTCACATCTGCAGCAATTCTCCCTCGACGTCTGAATCGGTGAGGTCCAAAAAAACATCAGGCTGCAACTCCGAAAAGCTCTCTGCCTCTCGCAGATGGACTCGACAACTGAGCAGAACGGATTACGGGAGGGAGGTAGAGGGAGAAAGAGAGATGGACAGATACAGAAGCAGCTGGAGGAACCTTAATGCAGTCAATCAGCGCAGCAACATGTGGTTATGAAGCTCGGAGCTGGAAACGAGAGCTTGTCCTGTGCAACAGATGAACACCAGCCCCACCAGCCCCCCGCCAACGCTCGATTCTCCCCTCAGCATCTGTACCACCCACCTCTCCACTCCCCCACCTCTCTGTCTCTCCGTAATCAGTGACGAGAGCCCATTCATGTATCCTATTTGATAGCCAGGGGTGCCACTGGCTGAAATGCAACACCATGCATGGGGGAGGACGAGGGGAGAGATCATAGATCATATCGATTTTGGTCACACATCTCAAATCTGTCACTTCTGTCATCCCATCATTCATGATTTTCCCTCCGGTGAATGAAAAGCTCACTATCTTGATTTCAATATGACTGGCACGGTTTTATTTTTTTCTGAATGTGACCATGGTGCATGTGATTAATCTGCTTTTGCAGAGGACGTAACCATGACAATCAATATGGAGCCTCTAGGGCTTTTTTAAAAGACAACAGGTTGGTTGGAGAAAGTGTGTGTGTGTGTGTGTTTAGTGAATGCCTTGGCCGCCTTGGCTTAAACCTCAGCTTCTGTTTCTCAATTAAATTAACATGTGCTATTTACTGTCTGTCTTTCCCTCTCTTGCTCGCTCACTCTCGGTGAATGTCTCTTATCTCATCTGCTGGGGTTTACTGAGGGCTGCAGCGGCTGCTGATCATTTCATCTGCAATAAAGAAGAAAATATATCAACTTCCAAAAGCTATGAATGGATAACGTGAATGTCAGCTACATAGCCTTTTTAAAATTTTTTGAATAAGCACATTCAGCTCAATATTACAGTTACAAACAAAGAAAGCAGGCAAAAATGAATGAAATCATAAAGCATAATGACTTTTGCGACAAACGCAAGATTCCACGACAGAAAAATGGAGCACATTTTTTATAAATCGTTCTCTTTGAAGAACTAATTTGTTTTAGGTTTAAGAAAACAAGCATGGTCCAATCAGGATAAATCCCTTTGTTGTATTAATCAGTTGTTTTGGATAAAAGCATATGCTTAATTAATAAATATACAAAAAGTGCGTGGCTAAAAAATTGTGCAACATATGGTTAAAGCATCTAAAGCATCAGCTTAATTAGGTCAGAAGAAGATTTAAAATATTTTGATGAAAAATTATGTTGTAGTTATTCTGGGTTACACAGTAACCATGATCTTACTTAGTATTTCTAGTGAGAGCATAGTAACCAAGTATGGCTCTTTATTGCCATGGTTACATTAACTATGGTTTCCTATATGATGTTAATAAAGTATGTAGGTAAGGTAACCATCAAGATATGTTTATAGACAAAACACATTGTGTCATTATGTACATTATGTCTTCATTCTCTTATATTATAGAGTTATTGTGTACTATTGCTTCCACAATACCATATCTGTTAATACACAGTGTTAAAAATAGATTATTGTAATATTAAGTTATTACTATTACTATATTACTAAGTTTAATGTAAATGTTACTATATTCAGGGGACATTTTTTAATTAATATTTATCAGATGTATTTTAGAAAATAGATTTTTGTAATATTTCACCCTCAAATTACAGATTTCCATTAGTTGTATCTTGGGCAAATGTTGTCCTATCATAACAAACCATATATCAATGGGAAGCTTGTTAATTTAGATTTTGTGCGATGTATAAATGTTAATTTTAAAAAAATTACTCAAGTTATGACTGGTATATATAAAAATATGATGAAACTTGAATTTTGATTTGGTGCACAGAATTAAAAAACAAACAAATAAATAAACAATAAATATACCAAACGCATACAAATTAGAAAATGTGGTTGGTTTACCTGAGATACCAAAAATAAAGTTGCCAGTTCAAGTGAAGTTTAGCAAATCTAAACAAAAAAAGAGACAAATGCCCATATTTGTCTGCACTAATGGCTTATTATAAAAAAATATATAATAACGTACTGTAGCATCTAACTGGTGTAAACTAAATCCCAGATACTTACACGTGAAATTGTTAGCAATAAATATTAAACTAGAACCAAAGGCTGACTGGAACTGATCAGGGTCCAACTTCCGGCCGGACAGCGTTCTGTGTGCGCGCGGTCAGTTTGCGCGTTCTCGCGAAGCTGAGTCGGGTGAAGTGAAGCCCATCTGAGGACTATTGAAGTTAATAGTTCGCATATCTTCGACTGAAAGCGATGGCAACCGATTCGTGGGCTCTAGCTGTAGACGAGCAAGAGTCTACTACCAAGACGGTAAGTAAAAACTCGGTTTGATTGAGTTGTAATGGATTAGCGTAACTTACTAGCTGAGTGAGTCAGGCGCGGGCACGTCAAATCCTAGGGAGCTGCCTATAGACAGCGTTTCTGCATGTCACAGGCCTGTCTGACAAGGGTTTGCCCATGAAAATGATTTTTAGTTAAGTTTTGAGACACAGACAATGTGTTATTTTGTTGTTTTAAAACAGATTGGGAACTTGCGGATTGTAGAAGCGGGAGATGCAACTTCACATAAGACTGGTGGTAATCATGTTTTGCATTATTTTATTGCATTAAAACAATAGTTGACTCAGAATGTAGTGTTCATGTAGTTCTAAACCTCTATGACTTCTGTGGAACTCAAAAGGAGGGGCTTTGAAAAATGTAAAATACGTTTTGTTGTTCATATAGTTATCATAATGGTAGCTTTCTTTAAAAAATAATGAAAAAGTACTATAAAAAGTTATTACGTTCTTCATTAAGTAAGAGATCATGTTCAGGCAGCCGGTGACGTTAGTTATCGAAGAAAAAAGCAACAATGTGATCAGTCTTGTATCACGCTGAAGGGGTTTATTTCGCGATAACTACAGGCTGTCTGAACATTATCCCGCTTATTACACGGCTACTTGCCACATAAGGGAAAAAATATCTTGCATAATAATGCATAACACTGCGTTTATCTTGGACATAAATATGAATTTGAAACATTTTATTCGCATATTTGTTTTCAATTAACATTTTCATCCTTCCGCGAAACGATATAGTACCACGTGACTAACATTCAACGTTACTAAGTTAAATTTTCCATTGTTAATTGTGTTTGTCACAAGATGGCGCCAAATATGGGGTTATTTTTGTGTCTTTATTATTCAAACAAAAATACTGCGTTTGAGAGTAAAACTATTTTGAAAAAAATTTGTTTAAATCTCAAAAATAAAGAAATTGATAACAAAAGTATTTGCAGTGCATGTACTTTTCTTTACAATCTTTATTTTTCTGAACGAACCTGCAAATGTCTCAACTGACCAATCAGAATCAAGCATTCCAGAGAGCCGTGTAATAATGTGCACTGACTATCTTCCAAATTATGTAACCTTGCTATTATCTGTTTGTTGATGGAAGAAAGTTCCTTTCAAGTTCTTTTCTCAAAATTACCCTTTTATTTTAATCTACTGAACAAAGTCATACATGTTTGGAATATCATATGTGTGAATAAATGATGACAGTTTGTGTGTTATTATTTTAACTTTTAACTATTTGTTCATTAACAATAACTGCATGAAAGTATCTCTTTATAATTTTCTGATGTGTCATCTATATTTTTTTCTCCTGTACCGTAGATGATGCCAACAAATCCGACGAAGAGGAAAAAGGTTCATTTTTAAACTGCAGTCTGAATTTACAGTCAGCATAGGACCAAATCATAGTCCATTTATTTGCTTAATGCAATTTTTTTGCGTTTAGTGATTATTGTGAGTGACTCTGATTCTTAAGTAGATTAAAAACTTTGTGGTTGCATCTTAAGTTACTTATTTAAATGACACCTAAGATTAATGGATTAACTATAAAAGACCATCATAGCACCCTGTTTCTTTCCTAATCTACTATTTAGAGGACAGAGCCACACAGTCTCTCTTAAACAAACTGATTCGAAGCAATGTGGTTAACAACACAAACCAAGTGGAGGTTCTTCAAAGGGACCCAAACTCACCACTTTATTCAGTCAAGACCTTCGAAGAGCTGAGACTGTGAGTGCTTTAAAACCGTGTACTCTGTGAATTCATTTAGAGGTTTGAGGTCATTTGTTTTAGCAGCACAACTATTTTTAACATTCATAATAATGATAAATGTTTAAAATGTTGCAATTATTAGATTGCAGCAAAATGATTTCTGAAGGACTGGATTAATGATGCTGAAAATTCAGCTTTGCATCAAAGAAATAAATTAATTTAAAATGTGTTCAGCATTGCAGTTTTATTTGTATCTTGTGTCGACCTCAAACTTCTGAACGCTATTTTATATTCAGAACAATGTCTGCTAACTATCTGTTCAGTATTTGGGAGAAAAATGCATTGCATACAGAAGTTTTGACACCCCTCAGATAACTAATAAAATTGACATATGCAAGCTTTGATTTGTGTAACTCAGGAAACCGCAGTTGCTCAAAGGCGTCTATGAAATGGGCTTCAACAGACCATCTAAAATCCAGGAGAATGCTCTTCCTATGATGCTCGCCGAACCGTAAGTCCAAATATTTCGTAAATTTTACTTTAATCTTCATTATGACCTCTTTTTTTAAATTAATTTAATTGCACCGTAGCCCTGTGTAGGCTCAAAACCCTTGATGTATGCGATTGGAATTATGATTATTTTATTAATTTATGTTTTATTTGACTAAAAACAAACAAATTGAATATTTGATGAACGATATTGGGCCATCAAAAATACGCATTAATTGAGTTTTAATTAGGGATGCACCGATCAGGTGCGTGATTTCACATTGAGCCGTGTATATACTACACACAGCTTTTGTTCACTAATGAGCTGCGCAAATCCACGCTGATAAGGAAATTGTTTTTGCGCAGCTCGTCAGTGTACAACGGCTGTGTGTAGTATACACGGCTCAATGTGAAATCAAGGACCTAACGGCATTTACCACTGACTACAGGACCGGCTTTACTGACAAAACGCGCAAACACATCGGCCGATCCCCAACTCATGTTTTCCTGACTGTATGTGTTTTCTTTCCTCTCAGACCTCAGAATCTGATCGCTCAGTCTCAGTCTGGCACTGGTAAAACAGCTGCCTTCGTGCTGGCCATGCTCAGTCATGTGGACCCAAGCTTAAATTGGCCTCAGGTGAGTTTGAAAACTCAGATTCACATTAATACTGCCCTTTCATAAGACTAAAACACTTTTTCGAGTTGTTTACAGATATATACATGTTGTACATTGCTTAAAACAGTAATATGTCACAAAAAATGTTACAAAGTGGAAATTGGTCATTTTTCCGCTTTTTGCGACCATTTCATGCATCCGGTTTTAAAAGTTACGTTTGAGTCCGTGATGTAGATGCGGGGTTTTTCTAGCCCTCATTCGCTGCGTGGCTTGTACAGTACCTATCTACGTCATCAGCTTGACGTTGACTGGCTTGCTCTTTCTTCATTGTACAAATCCAAAGAGTTGTTTTTGAATTCCCGCGATGCGACCAGAGCTAAAGTTTGGAGGTGTGCTGAACTAAATTGAATTGTGTGCAGATGACATCTCATGCTCGTGCGGTTTTGAAATGAGCTTGCGGCTCCCGTTTCTTCGCGTGTAGATCTGTTTTCCTCTCGCGTATGTGATTTACCGTGCGCACCAGCATCAGTGGTGTGCTCGTGTATTATTGGCATAGATTTGCCGCCATAGCAGTGGACCTGCACTGTCATCATTTTGATCAAAGTGTGGGGGTTCTGGTGGGGAGAAGTCCTCCACTTCCACACTGCTCAAAGAACCGCTGTAGCTGCTGCTCTCTGTGTCGCTGTCCATCTTGCCAACGTGTGTGTGTTTACATTGTCGGTGTGCAAATTTGCTAGATTTATTCATTTATTGTCACTCCCCCTTTAATGCAGTCTCCGCCTTGTCTCCAAACTCTACCCCCACCCCTTACCCCCAGTGAAGAACGCCCCTTTTCAGAAAGTTTCTCAAACCAGAGGTGTGAAAAAGCACTTCTGAAACAGGGCGGTGTTGTGACCCTTTAAGGCAATACACTGCAGGTAAAACCCTTTGTTTTGTTAGACACTGGTCAATTTTATTTAGATTAAATGAACCTAAATTAAACTAGTGCATGTTTAAACATAGCATTTCGGAATTGAAGCTGTTAAGAACTGCCTTAATGTACTGTGACATTTTTTTTCCAACTGGGGAAAGTATAAGGGATGCACCGAATATTCGGCAACTGAAATGGTAATATATCAAAAGCCGAAAGCACTAAATAAATTATGGCGAACAATGATGTAATGTGATGAAATGTAGGCATACGCTAATGCAGTAAACATGTTGGCTGTGTTAAGCTATTTAAAAGTGTCCAAGAAAGACGCTACAATCATTTTTGCAGTTACAAGCACTGTCACGGCAACCGTTCAGCACTGCATCTCATTTCTCTGATTAGAAGAGAAAGGGTGGGCTTAAAAGATGATGTCTGAATTTAGCGAAATGGTGAATGATTAGTAAATAAACAGCAGATAACGTTTTGTAATACACACACAAGTTGTATGTAGCCTGTCGCAGTATATCTGCTCGTTAGCCAGGGTTCAAAGTCCAAATCTGCGCAAAAAGAGTCTTACTTGTCAGCTGCTCTGCAACATTTTCATGCATTTTTTAAATAAAATAAGCAAGGTAAGATAATAATAATTACAATATCTCTATTAAAGTGCCCCTATTTTGCCATTTTAAAGGTGGCTAATATTGTTTTATGAGTCTCTTAAAACAGGTTTACATGTATGCAAGGTCAAAAAAACACTTTATTTTTCTCCAAAAATAGATTTAATTTTACCCCATTTCTAAATTATTAGTAAATGACTTTTGTAAAGCAGTTTGAAGAATCAGTCTGTCTAAACCCCGCCCTCCCGTGATCCCTCACAGCTGTGATTGGTCAGATGGCGCAGTCCTTTATGATTGGTCCACTGACATCTTTCTGACATTACTATAATGCTTTCAGAGAACATACATCAACTAGTTAGCACGGACTACCGTGGAAAGTGCTCGCAAGTTGCTTTTGTAAGTGAATCTGACACACCTCTACGTTGTGAACTTCAGCATTGTATAATGCATGACACTGCGTTAAACATCGTTTATGATTACTTAAACTAATGAGACAGACAGACAGTCAAGCTGCATCAATCACAATGTTTAGACTACATTAGGGCCACAACAGAACTACAGAAACGTAAGTTAGCTGGTTACCAAGACATGTCATCAATTATTAATCGTACTTACAAGTAGAAGTTTAGAGGAACTGGGCACTGATCCTTCTTTTAAGACCAAGCGTTTGTTGATTATCGCGTTGTACTCCAAGATTGGAAAAGCAGTCATCAGTAAAATGATGTGAACGCAACAAGAGATTGTACTGCTGAGGTGTTGTTGATGTTAATGTTAACCACTCATTATTTGTAGATTCATCTTTCAGAAGGTCATATAAAACAAATTAACTCTCACAGGATACAGTGTCTTCTTGACATGATGTAATCCTTGTAATAAATGTACTGTTTGTGGGTGGGGCAAGCTGTTGCGACATCAATTCAGAATCTTTAGAAAAAAAGACTGAACTGCAAAAATCACAGAATTAGTTGCAGTGAATTTAATTTGGTTGCTTCCAGAGATCAACAAACTGTCAAATTCTGACATTTACTCCGCCTCATGTCTTTCTAAATGTAATCATTAAAGTCACAAGGGCAGTTTTCTTATCAGTGTAACCTATAATGCAAGTGTTGTTAATACTTTGGTGTCCAATCTGTGTCTGTCTTGCAGTGTTTGTGCATTTCTCCCACATATGAGCTCGCTCTGCAGACGGGTAAAGTCATCGAGCAGATGGGCAAGTTTTATCCAGAAGTCAAACTTGCATATGCTGTTCGAGGACATAAAAGTAAGTGGTTAAATGAAGCCTTGGAGTCTTGCGACGTGTAAAGCAGATTTATGTGTGATGGTTGCTGTGCTCTCTGCCAGTGGAGCGTGGCGTTATGATCAAGGAGCAGATCGTCATCGGCACACCTGGGACGGTTCTGGACTGGTGCGCTAAGCTGAAGCTCATCGACCCTAAAAAGATCAAAGTGTTTGTTCTGGACGAGGCTGATGTGATGATCGCCACACAGGGACACCAGGACCAGAGCATCCGGATCCAGAGGTGAGCTCGGCCTGCAAGACAGACTGCTCTATATGAGCTAATATGATTTTGATCTATACCATTCATTTTCAACCTGTGGGCGGTATTGCAGGGGGGCCGCCAATTATCATTATTATTATTATTATTAATAGAAATTGGAATATTGTTAATATAATAAAAATGTCTACTCAAAATCAAATAAATCATAATTTGATAGATAATTAAATAATGAGAAATTAAACAATAAACTGTTACTATGCCTTCACTATTTGAGCTCGCTGATCGCTGATTACATAACAACCTGCCAACTTAAAATAGTTTTGATTCATACATGCTGAAGCAGATTTAAAAATGGATAAATGGTTGACAACAGGATCACTGAAAAGAAAAAATACAGCCGTTTCTTCAGCAACAAGTAAGCCTGACACTAAAAAGCTAAAACACTAAAATAAACCTAAACGAAGAAAATGCGGTCGGTCCGGAACCATATCTGTACGTATATACGACATGCAAATCTGGTACGCTATCTGAACGTCCAACTACGACCTCGCTTGGACGTTCAAAATTTTAGAGAAGAAAGCATGTTTTTATAAGGAGAAAAACACACTTTATGTGTTACCGTTCCAGTGGTCAGTGTGTGCTTTAGTTGGGCTTTTCAGCCTTAATTTGTTAAATTACATGTTGTTGTGACTGTTGACTTGAATTATAACAGTCTAGCAAATCTAGAGCAAAACTCATCATGTGAAGATGAATGCACTTGTTTTTAAGACTCCGAACAGGGCCAGTTGTCTTTGTTGAATGTTCTTTATTGACAATGATATCCTTGTGATTATTACTAAACATCCTGTATATTCTAATCATCATGATTGGATTCTTAGGCACTACTGATCAAAAAAAAAAAAAAAGTAAATTCTGTGAGGTCCACAACAGACATCAAGAGTCAGCATATGAATCAACAATGCTGACCATCAAATGCTGCAGTGCATTCTGGAGCCACCAATAAAAACTCATCAATAACTCCCATCATGCATTGCGACATGAATAAATAATTAGCAGAATTGTCTTTCTTTTATTCTTACAATTTTGCTCTTGCTGTTTTTATGTGAAGTTTTTGTTAGTGTGTTATTAGCATGTTCAGATTTGATCTGTTTTTCTGAATACGTGGTTTGTCACCGTTGTTGAGATTCATACACTGATTCTTGATGTCTGCGTGTGCCTTTTAGGACGACTCAAGTTAAAAAAAAAGGACACAAAACTATAAGCACAGCCATCATATGATAAGTTTTGCTTTTGGTTTATCTGGTTGTTAAAACTGTAGTCACTAACCCTAAGACCGCATTTAATTCTATTAACGTAAGGGTCAAGAGCCCAACTAAAGCACACACTGACCACTGGAACGGTAACACAAAGTGTGATTTTTCTCCTTACAAAAAAATGCTTTCTTTTCTAAAATTTTGAACTGCAAATCTACATCCAAGTGAGGTCGTAGTTGGATGTTGAGATACCGTACCAGATTTGTATGTCATATAGACGTACAGATATGGTCCTGGAACGACCGACGATATATAGACGCACGTCTATCCGACATTCAATGTTTAGTGGGTACATTCACAAATAAATAAGTTTTAATTGAATGCAATGTTTGATTCTGGGCCAAATAAACAATGTCTAAATTAGTCTGCAGTTGACATTATACAACGTTGAAGCCATCTAGAGACATATGTATGTCAATACTGGACGTCCAAAAGATGTCGTAAAAAGACATCATAAAAAGATGTCATAACTTTCATTCTGGCTCGTCAGGGGACGTCATTTCAACGTCTAAATGACGTCATTTAGATGTACTTTTGCTCAGTGGGAGTTTTCTATGAAATACATAGGCCTACACTTTATTGGTTAAATTACTGGTGCGAAGATGACGCACAAGCTTAGTCTGCATGTAGAGATGGAGGCGGCAAGAGAAAAGGTGAAGACTGGGGAGTGGAAACGCCGCAAATACACAAATAGAAAGAGCAAAGTGTGGGAGACATTTGCCGAAATAATGAAAGATGATGACCATAATGCTGGCTTTGTCATGTGTAGGCTACCTTTTGAATGTTGAGCGTTATTAACTGTTGAATAAATGTTGATGCAAAATTCCCGATTTCCCAACACACTGAACTGAGCAATGCCATTGTATCATTTTAATAAGTCACTTTTAAACCCATATAGCTCAGTAATGTCAGTTTTATGTCTTTTCTGAGAGGGGGTGGGATTAGTTGACAACGTCGGTCGGGTTGGGGTTGTTTACACAATTGACCCGCGCATCACTGGTACATAATGGAGAATTACAAGATTTTCTTTTCTGTAAGCCGCTGCCGGCCCAAGCCATATTTGATATTTTGAATGTGTTCATTGTTTCAAATGGAATAGACTGGTCTAAATGCGTGGGTCTGAGCACAGATGGATGGAGCAAGTGCCATGGTGGGACACTTATCCCAACACAAAAACCGGAATCGTTTAAATTCTTTTGCAGTGGGCCGTGGAAACATATGTGTTTGGCTGTGTGGGCCGTGAGTTAAAAAAGGTTGGGAACCACTGATCTATACTGAACATTTGTTTGTATCTGGATCTTACTCATCATTTATTATTATTAAAAATACAGTCTGTGGTGTAAAAATATCAGTTATCACAACCTCATTTAAAAAACAATAAAAGAAATAATTGTTTAAAAAAAATACATTTTTGTTTTACTTTTATCATTAAGTTAATAAAATAAGTAGTGGGACAGTTTTCTTTTATAGTACTGTTAATATTTAATAAAACATTTTGGACATTTTGTTGCAGGATCATATTTCAGAGGGGGAAAAATTCTTGTCTATGAGATATATAATAATTGCAAGAAAAAGATTGTAAGTTGATGTCTTGCAATAATGTTTTAGAATTTCTAAATTAAAGAAAAAAGACAAAAGGTCTGAATTGTGAGAGAAAGGGTGGCAATTACAATAATAATGGAAATAAAATTAATTCTCCTCTTTTAAGAATTAACGTAAGATTTACAGATTTTATTTTTTTGTTCTAATACTTGATATGTCCGATGATATATTCTTTGCAATTTATTTTTGATTTAAAATTTTATTGAAAATGGATTAAATGTGTCTTCTTTAAAAATGTTAATATGAATGCAGAGAATACATTACTTGATATCCTCATTTTCCAAATTATCGTACAAAAATACCAACACATTGACCTTCAGATATAATGACATGTGGCTTTTTGTGCATTGCGATTTCTTTTTAAAATGTATTCTTAAAGAAAAAAAGTAACTTTACATTTAAAATGCAGCTTGGTTTAGCATGATATCAGGTATAAAGGAATTCTGTTTCCTATCACTGACAGAATGCTGCCCAAAGGCTGTCAGATGTTACTTTTCTCTGCCACCTTTGAGGACTCTGTGTGGAAGTTTGCAGAGAGGGTCGTGCCAGATCCCAACATCATCAAGCTTAAACGAGAAGAGGAGACTCTGGACACCATCAAGCAGTACTACGTGCTCTGCAACAGCAAGGAGGACAAGTTCAACGCACTCTGCAACATCTATGGAGGCATCACTATCGCACAAGCTATGATCTTCTGTCATGTGAGTCTGTTTACCTCTGGTTGATGTTTGCAAGTTTGTGTTTCATTCATGTAATCATACCACATCATCTTTTCTCAGACTCGGAAAACAGCCAACTGGCTCGCCGGCCAGCTGTCTAAAGAAGGCCACCAGGTGGCGCTGCTCAGCGGGGAAATGGTAGTTGAGCAGAGAGCTGCAGTTATTGAACGTTTCCGGGATGGCAAGGAGAAAGTTCTTATCACTACTAATGTCTGTGCAAGAGGCAAGTGCACCATTACATCATCTAATGCGATTCAAAGCTGAACGTCTACAGCCTTGAGAGAATATAGAGCTTCTGTTTTAACCAAAAGTTGAAGTATTTGATATCTTTCTCACCTGTTTGTAAATTCTGCACTGTTTAATAATCAAGCTATGCATCCACAGGTATTGATGTTGAGCAAGTGTCAGTGGTGATCAACTTTGATCTTCCTCTGGACAAAGACGGCAATCCAGATAATGAAACGTACCTCCATCGGATTGGCAGAACCGGACGTTTTGGTAAGAGAGGACTTGCTGTCAACATGGTAGACAGTCAGCGCAGCATGGAGATTCTCAAGACATACGAGAGGCATTTTAGTAAGTTTTTCAGTTATCTCAGTAGTTAACCCTGTAATTGTTTTTTTTTAATCTGAAAAAAAATTAAGAAAATTATATAATGTAGAAAACGTATAAATAAAAATTTAGAAAATATGTTTTTTTAAAAAAGAATAAATGTAATTATTTAGTTTTTGATTTATTGTTTTCAGTAACATAACAAATGTATGTTTTGCTTTTTATTGAGTCCAGTAGTAAGAAGTCTGTATTAAAAATTATATGTTCATATTTCTTAATTTTAAAATTATATACAGAATGTTTTTTGTAATTATTTTAAGGAATATTAATGTATAAAAATAACGAATAATTATTTTATTTAAATGTATACATATTTGTTTTATCCAACAGATAAGAAAATTCTTAGACTGGACACGGATGATCTCGATGAAATTGAAAAAATCACCAACTGAAGTGAGAAAGAGAAATATGCGCTCCACATTATTTTCATAAAAATCAGTTTTGCTGTTACCTCGTTATTTGATGCTTGAATAATCTGCATTACAAAGACAGATGTTTACATAAATAATCCACTCGTATTTAGTTGAATACACTTTAACTCGAGCTTAATGCCAAATAGTTTTGATTCTAAGCTTATAGCTGTTACAGAATCGGTTTGCATTTGACAGAGTGTTTTGAATTTTTTTTAAGAGTGAGTTGCAGTACTAATTCTTAAATTTGAACTTGTTTACAGAAGGTTTTACTTATGTATTTGATTACTGAAGCATACCCTGCATAGGGATATATCCACTGTGAAGGAGACTACTTTTTGGTCTGAATAGAATCACAACAGGCTTATTTATTTATTTATTCCATCACAATATCTGAGAAGATAAAACTCAGTTAGGAAGAGAATCTCTGATAAATGTGGTTTACTTGCCTACAGATTGGTACAAAATTATATTGATGCGCACAAATGACACAGTGTCTTAAGACCAATTCAGAACACTAACATTCCTCAAGCAGTTTAGAATAAAAGACATTTTATAATGAGAATTATTGTGAAAATCACAATAGAGTAATGTTTGATATGTAGCAATGCCATTGTACTTAAATGCATTTAAGCTGTTTGAAGAAGAGTTTGTTTTGTTCTGTTCGGAAAGACCAAATATTAGTTTGCGTTTTAGGTGAACTGGAAATTATTTGCTTGCATGTTCTTTTCAGTTGCAGGAAATGCAACACTTTTACAAAATATGAAGAGCTACTGAAGAGTGGTGTTGTAGCTATATTGTTAGCAAAGGCTGCTCAACTAATGTTTGCGAAATGCTAAATTATTTTAGTTTGTTTACATTTTTGCTGCTTAAATGAATGCACCTTGTTTGACTGAAACACATTTGCAATTGCATTTAGCTGCAGCATTTGTTTTTTTTTTTGTAAATTTGCAGCAGTTAGGGTTTTGTAGTGGTTTTCTGTATTCTTATAATAATAAAATGACCAGCTGGCTCATTTCTGTGTGGTGATATCAGTCATTTTTACTTCTTTGCCAGATTTAAATGCAACAACTCATACTTAATACTATCTTATACTCATACTACTTAACATAGATTTATAGAGTTTTCTATCCAACTCCCTTCATCCACTGTACAAAAGACAACACCTCTATTACACATTGTAGACATTTTAACATGAACCTGACATACAGTCTTGAATCAAAAGACAAAATAAAAGTTGCGTTAAGGAAAATAAACCTTTTATGATTTTTTTATTTTATTTTTGGAAATCAAAAATGTGAGAAAACTGTCCATTATTAAAAATTAAATGGTATCCCAAAAAAATAAATCAACGCAAAAATGTCTTAATGGTCACTTTTTTTAAGCAAAATGTAAAACCTTTTTATCTGTAATGTATCATATTTTTTATCTAATTCTTCCTTTTGTTTTTCACCCAAACTGGTTCTTGACACATGACTTTTTATATGCTGTTTTAGCTTATAGTAGTTGTTGGCTCAACTGAAAATGTGCTGAAAACTGACTCACCCTTAGGTCATCCAAAGTGTAGATGAGTTTGTTTCTTCATTAGAACAGATCTTCAAATAGATTTTAATAGAAAAATACCATTACATCACTTTCATAAGAATGGATCTCCTGCAAATGAATGGGTGCTGATAGCCTCTTAAAAACATATATTTCGCAAGTGATCCACAGCTCTGTATCAATGAACGCTGTGTGAAGTGAAAAATTGTGTTTGTAAGAAACAAATCCATCATTAAGGAATTTTAACTCTTAATATAGCTCTCTTCTGTAAAAAAGTCTCATAAGGATCAGGTGAAAACAACGGAGGAAGTGTTATTATGGACTGGTATTTTGTCCTAAAGCAATGTGTTGATTACTGAATTATGATGTTTTTTATCAGCTGTTTGTCCTCTCATTCTGACGGCACCCATTCACCGCAAAGGGTTCCATTGATGAGCAAGTGATGCCTGAGGTTAAATAATTTCTCAGCAAACTTCAATTTTAAAAGATTCTAAGCAGAATGTAGTTGGATTATATGGGACAAGTAAATATTGTAAATCTATTTTTAAAAGATTATATATTTAATCATGACGAATTCCGAATAATTTGAAATGCTAAATGGACACAACAATCTAAATAATCTTTTCCTTTGTGCAATATCGAGTGTCCATAAGAAGTTGAACTATATTAGTGTTTCAAGTTAAATCCATGTTGCTGTCGTCTTGAGAAATGCATAAAACTGATTTGTTCTGGATGCCACACTGAGCCAAGGTCATTGTGAGGTTTGTAAAAGTCCTTCGTGGTACATCCATAGTCTCAATCAGGCAATTGTCAAACCTCTCCCCGAGTTCAGCCTCTGCGGCCGATAGCACCGCCTGCAGCTGGTCTGCCGGCCGGAAATGGCACTTGAACCTCTGACCGCATGGAGTTCTGATAGCGAGCAGCAGGCCTGGTTCCTCTGGAGGAGCTGGACCAGACTGACTTTCTGACGTCGCATCCGGTCTGACCTTTGTGCGGACGCGGGAAGTGTGTTGACATATCCTACTGTTGCTGTCGCCTTGACCGAAGGCCTGGTCAGTGCCTGCTTTCTTCTCTATGGACGGGAGAACACTGTATTTGTTGAGTGAGACGGATCCTTCGGGAGGTCTGTCGTAGATTTCAGTCAGTATATCTGTACTGGGTTGACTGCGGTGTCTCAGGATGGCACGGGACCGAAGGCACTGGTTTAACCTGTCGGTTGTCTTGGTGGCTGGAGGTTGGGGTGAAAGAGATGACGACTGTGAAGGTGGATCCACACTGGAAGTGAGAGCCATCATGGGTCTGCTCCGTCCCTTAGATGACTTAGGCCTGCTCACGTGCATCTTTCCTGAAGAAGACACTGAACTTTGTTCAGATAGATAAGATAGCACGACGTCTTTAGTATCATTGATTACATTAGACTTGTACGCATCAGTCAGTCTTAACTTTACAAATAAATTAGCTTATGTATTGCAAATAACTTCAAATATACGTTTTTATATTTATAGGTTAAAGTTAATATGTTCATTAAATAATCGTAATAAAGACAATAATAATATGTCATGTGTCGTACCTTTTAAGTTATTTTGTTTTTTCCAGTTGTTGTTAAAGAGATAAAGTAAGCAGGCATTTTCACTGTGCTCGATAGTTTTGCAGACGCACTGGCGTCACCTTGGCAACGCTTCCAAAACGGAAGTGCTATAATGCGTCATGTAAACGTATGCGATTGTATGTATTTTGACCACTAATGGGAAAATCTCACATTCATAAGAAGAAATGGTCGGGATCCAAGCCTAATTTCATTCACTTCCTTCTAGAAACTAAGTATTACTGCACCAGTTTGGTAAACATTTTTAATAAGAAAGCAATAAAGACTTGTGGACTTTTTCATGAATACCGAAAAGAAAATACTTTTTTTTTTTAATTAAAGAAGTAATTATCTATCTGGCATTTGTTATGTATATGGTTGTATATATTGTTCTTCGCTCATAATAATAAAATAACTAAAAAAATAGAATGAGCATAAAAAAGGAGAATGAGCAATATATATATATATATAGACCACTAATCTATAATAGAGATATATCATTTATATATATATATATATATATATATATATGTATGTGTGTGTGTGTGTGCATAAATATATAGAGCAGTCATTTTTATATATTATTATTAAACGTTACGAAAATTTACCATGCTTTTATTACAGTAGTGGTGTAGTGTAGTGGTTGCCATGGTTTAGATATAATTACGATGTTAAATCATGGTTAATTTTTGCAAGGGGGTAATTGTTTGTAGTAGAATATAATAATATGTCCGTTTATATATATATATATATATATATATATATATATATATTTATTCACGGTCATATTTATTGTTATTTTTAAAAAGCAATTTAAGGCTAATAAAGTCACTTTGATGAAGCATGTAAATAACAGCCAAAATATATACACTGAATATAACTTAATAGTGGTATTGCTTGCCAAGTATGCTGTTTGTCAAACTGTAAATGTAATTGCAAATAAAAGTAAATCATCATCCTAGGCAAAGCTTTAAAATTATTGTTCAATGTTCCTTTCATTTTAGATATAATATGAGAATAACATTATCGAACACACATTACTCAGAACATTATATTTAATTATTACATTACATATTATTTTTACATTCACAACAAAATTTCCCCCTTTGCAGCAAAACTGCAGATGATGCACATTCGACATGAATTCAAGTAAAATTATCTCTAATAAATAATTAACACCTAAGGGGGAAAATGACCTATATATTTCAATATACAGTACTTCAAATTTAAACGTATATATCATACACATCCAGTGCCTTTAAATGTCTTTTTATTGTTCTCAAAGCTCCAATATATTGAAGTACGCCCAGCATTTACTGCCCACTTGGTGTTAGGTAGCTGATAGCTTAAATGAGCAGAACCCTGCTTAAAATGTGCATATTACTTGTCCCTTTTTAAAACAGAAAAGTAAGTAAATCAAGTAAGTTGATGTTTGTAGTAAGTAAATGAGTATGTGTCACAAGGACTATTAGTGTAATAAACAATATATATAGTAGTCCCCCTCTACGGTAACTCCAGGAGGTTGTTCTTCACATACAAGTCTTCTGTGATCTGGTAGACTTCAGCAATGAGAGGCAAAGACTCTCCCAACAGAGCAACCACCTGTGTGTGATCACCCGCATTCATCACATCAAAGAATGTGTCACGCCCCGGAAGGGCACAGAACGCCACACCGACAGCTTTCCGGATGAGCCAGGGATGGTGCTGAGCTAAAGACTCGTTATAGGCATCAGAACACATGACAGAGGTCTTGCTGTCGTCTGTGCTGGTTCGCAGCCTCTCTAGGAACAGCTCCAGCCAACGAAGAGCCCGATGGAGCCTCAGAAGAGTGCGGCAGCCGGATTCTGGGTGACTGCCTCGTTTGGTGAGGTCCACCAGGTCATTTTCCAGCTCATATTTCACCATGGACTGGATGGTGACGTAATAGGACCCGTTTTCACCTGTAAGAAAGTTCTCTAAGATCTGGATTTTGCTGACCACATCCTTGGAGATGAAGGAAAACACGTTCCCTAAACTATTCATAAAGCTGATAGGGGGAAAAAAGGGATTTTGATTATTATATATTTTTTAAATAGCTTATAGTTCTTATATTCACAAAGCTTTTCTACATTTTTTTTTACCAATAAAAAGATACAGCTTTTAAATTAACAATATGAATTTATATGTTTAGCATTGCCATTAATTATCCAAGAGCTGAAATAATAATTAAATTTATATTTCACGAGTTGTGGCATCGCATCTTTAAATATTTCAAGACCACAATGTAAAATAGTACTAAAACATGTACTCACGAGACCAGCTCTTGCCATCCTGCTATATAATATTTAATGTAAACCTCCTTATTCTCACTCAGACTTGATCTGAATGTTTCCAAAACCCTTTGAAGACTGAATGTATCTGCCATGTCTGTTCTTTCAAATTAAACTACCACGAAATAAAATAGGTGGACAAATTCTTACAACAAATTGATCGTATATATTAATTTAAAACAAAAGTATCTTATGTGTTCTTCATTGGCATCAAATCGCTGTAACGTAAATGCTTTGCTCTTAATCATCTGTTCCGGTACTTCCGTGTTTTCTTTAAGCAACGTAAACAACATTACACCAATCAAAATCACGTTTTCATGTCACATGACAAGAAGTTCCCTGTGATTGGACTTTGGTCTTGGCTCTCCTCGGTTGTTTAGATAAATTTGAACCAATAGGATTAAAGATGACGCACTCATTTGACGTAGAATTCTCCATTGTGCCGCATTCAAGTTTTCTTTTTTGGATACAGCTATGTCTCGAAAAGCATAATCTTTTGAATATACATTTACTCTATTAATATGTTTCTGGCAATGGAATATAAATACGGCTTGGAATATGAATAAAAACGATTTTTAAAAAAACCTCGTCCAGAAATCACAAACGGTATGATTGGTCCAAACTGACCAACGTTGAGAAAAGTAACAGGTAACACGTGACATGACTGTTTTGGTCCGCTTCACTTGTAGACCTGTAGTAATTAATTCCTGAATATTAAATATAATAAACTTTATTACCCATTAAATTGAAAATACACAGTAAATAATTAAAATAAGAAAATTATTCTTTATAAATGATAGACAACGAATGGGCCACTAAGCCACGCCCACTTCGAAGACCATATTGCTATTCCAATCTCTTGTTCTGTGACGTTACGGCAGCGACGTGAAGTTGTTTAGCTTGATGTGCTAAGCTGTTTCTGAATAATCCACTATTTCAACACTCACAAAGTCTTTACATTTGGGTTACATCCCTGGTTGGTGTGCAAGCTGACTGACATGCACACATTAAGTGTTCGTGTCCGGCTAACGTACAGTTAGTGTTTCACCATCAGTCTCTTGTAAACATAAAACATTCGTTTCTGAGCTTTTCAAAGCAAGCTGTCAAGATGCCTGATATCAAAGTTACGCCTTTAGGTAAGATGTTCCCAATAACACTTCTTCAAAACCTTAATAAATTAGCAATTATGAAACATTTATTGCTTGAATAGTATTGTGTAGGAATCAACGATTTTAGTTGTTGTAAGTTAGTAGTTATTTTATCATTTTATTCATGTGTTCATTTTAAATAATTATGTCCTAACAGGTAAATATTATAAATATAATAGAAATAAATTTAATTCTAAAGTTGAATTCTAATTGTGTGTACCTGTTGTCTTGCAGGGGCTGGTCAGGATGTGGGCCGCAGCTGTATTTTGGTCTCCATCGGAGGAAAAAACATTATGCTTGACTGTGGGATGCATATGGGCTATAATGATGATGTATGTTACAACACTCTTCCCTTGTGTGTATCTTGAGTATAATATTCAGCAATTTGAGTGCTATGCCCTTAACTTTCTGTGTTTGTTTTCAGAGACGTTTCCCAGACTTTAGTTATATCACCCAAAACGGTCGCCTCACTGAGTTCTTGGACTGTGTTATTATAAGGTTAGTTTGTATTTGACATGTTATGTGACTGCTGTGTGAGTTTTTCGGTTCTCCGATGTGATTTTCTGTCCTCTTTTATGTTCTGCTCAGTCATTTTCACCTGGACCACTGCGGTGCTCTTCCCTACATGAGCGAGATGGTGGGTTACGACGGGCCCATCTACATGACCCACCCCACCAAAGCCATCTGCCCCATCCTGCTGGAGGATTTCAGAAAGATCACAGTAGACAAAAAGGGAGAGACCAACTTCTTCACTTCACAGATGATCAAAGACTGCATGAAGAAAGTTGTGCCACTCAACCTCCACCAAACAGTTCAGGTAAAGTTTAATTTTTATTATTTACAATAGTTGAAATTATTAAATACATTTTTATCAATTACAAATAACTAAATTAATTTGAGTAAATTCATTAATGTAAATGTAATCATTAATTTATTTTGTTGTAAATTTCCTTATTGAATATGTTTAAACAAAAAAATGCAATAATTAATCGCATATGTAATTCTCTGCAGCTGCATTAGGGCTAACAACAGCGTCATACACAAGACAATTATGGGATTAATAGTACATTTATACTCGACTCACTTTAAACCACCATCGAGTGTTATTAACTTTGTTTTGCAATCCCAATTTGGTCATTTTCTGTTGTTAAAATATTTTTTACAATTTCAGATGTTACACATTCATTATTATTAACTGTGTGAAAACTGTGAACCTGGCAACACTGATTCGCTGTACCGTTATCACACAGATCACCTTCCGCGTAGCAACGGCGACAAAAATTTGGGGTCAAACCTTTTCAAACAAATAATTTGCGTTAATGTTGACAGCACTAATAAATATATAAAAACTTTAAAACGTATTTCATTAAATCCTTTATAAGCAAAAGGAAATATTGTATAGCAATTATAATAATATTTATAATAATAATAAATATTATCATCAAATGTTTCATGTATTTTTTCTTATTTCTTTATATTCTTATTTTCTTTATAGTAATAAAATAATTCAATTTTAATATAATCTTTTTTTTATGTAATAATGTTTTAAATATAATAATTTGATTAAATGTAGAATGTTTTTTAAATATTCAGGTTTTGTTGTAGTAAAGTTTTCTTACTGAAAGTGTTAAAACTAGAATGTTATTTAAACATTTCTGCATGTTTGTCTGACTGATTTTTTTAATTTATTGTTTTCTTTTTTCAGGTAGATGAGGAGCTTGAAATCAAAGCATACTACGCAGGTCACGTTCTTGGAGCTGCCATGGTTCAAATCAAAGTCGGCTCAGAGTCTGTCGTCTACACAGTGAGTGTCATGTTGTTTATTACAGACTCTAATTCTGTGATGTTCCAGCTGCTGGCAATTGCAAATTCTAAATCTTATCTGTATAGGGGGATTACAACATGACACCAGACAGACATTTAGGGTGAGTAAAATCTTAGCTTTTATCACTTTTTTAATTTAAATTCCAAGTTTTACATTTATGTTAGATTAACTGATGGTTAAACTTTGATTTTATTGATTTTATTCACTCAGAGCTGCTTGGATTGACAAATGCCGGCCAGATATTCTGATATCAGAGTCCACATATGCCACCACGATCAGAGACTCCAAACGCTGCAGGGAAAGAGATTTCCTCAAGAAGGTTCATGAAACTGTGGAAAGAGGAGGGAAGGTATTAATATATGTAGAAGTCGTTAGTATTTGTCAGCTCATCCAGTCAGCTTTAAAGCCCAAACTGTCCTTTTTATAATGTAATTTCAATAATATGCGTGTTTGTTCTGTTCATCCTGGTCTCTGTTTTAGGTCTTGATTCCAGTGTTTGCTCTGGGAAGAGCACAAGAGCTCTGTATTCTGTTGGAAACATTTTGGTGAGCTTGTACAGTTGTTTGCTGGCCTAGGATTGCTGCTTTTTTATTGAATATGTTTATTATAGCAAATTCTGTTATAACGTTTTACCAGGGAAAGAATGAATCTGAAAGCCCCCATTTACTTCTCCACGGGGCTGACGGAGAAAGCCAATCACTACTACAAGCTCTTCATCACCTGGACCAATCAGAAGATCCGCAAGACCTTCGTACAAAGAAACATGTTCGAGTTCAAGCACATCAAAGCCTTTGATCGCTCATATGCTGATAACCCTGGACCTATGGTAAGACGGCTGTAAAGAAATGGATGTAACAGATCATTTACATGCTCTGCAATTGCATATACCAATATACAATTATTATTAATTAAAAAAAATATTAGTTTCTTATTGTTAAATGAAACCTAGAGTATGAAGTAATATTCAAAAATAATATTGATTGATTTCTTTAATATAAATGACAATTTTAAATCTAATTCACATAGTCTAATAATTGATACACTATAAAGAGGTGTTTATTATAAAATTATTATAATTAGTATTGTATTATTATTATTATTATTATTAATGCTGTCAAGATTAATCGCATTCAGAATAAGGTTTTGTTTAAATAATGAGTGTGTATGCTGTGTTTATTATGCATATAAATGCAAACCCACGCATGTATATATATATTTTTTTCAATTATGTTTATATATTAAATGTTTATATATAATATAAATGAGAAGAATTTGAGCATCTAAATTTATAAATGTAAATATTTTTTAAATATATATACACACATATATATACACGTATAATGTAAACAAAATCTTCTTTGGGATGTGATAATGATTTAATCTGACAGCACTAATTTGATGATGATGAAGAGTACATTTTCTGGATATTAAATATGACATTTGTTAAATCTTATTTTTCATTATTAATAAGAAAATACAATTTACGTTTAACATTTTATATTAAATTTGAAATGTCAATGATTTTCAAATAATATAGTGACAAGTGGATCTTTTTGGCAATAAGAACCTAAAGATTTGAGATTTGGTTTCAAACTTGATTCCCAAGGCCTCAGAATAGAAGAACTGATCATTTTTCTAATTAGAGCTAATTGAATTCCATAGCTTTTTCTGCTGTTCCAGAATTTTCAGAAAGAATTGTTGAGAAGTGAATTCATGATATTTTGTAAAAACACTGATATTCTTTTCCATCAGGTTGTGTTTGCCACCCCTGGAATGTTGCATGCCGGCCAGTCCTTACAGATATTCAAGAAATGGGCCGGCAATGAAAAGAACATGGTAAGACTCTGAAACGGCAGATTATGTTACAGAGGCTAAATAACACTTTAACTCATTCAAAGCCCATTCTGGCTTATAGTTCTTAAAAGAAATAGAAGATATATCTATTGAGTTTAATATTTATTTATTAGGTCATCATGCCAGGGTACTGTGTTCAAGGCACTGTGGGACACAAGATCTTGAATGGACAGAAAAAACTGGAGATGGAGGGAAGAGCAACGGTAATAATTGCCATTGCAAACACTTATTTTTAAGATGGCATCGGAGAACTCTGATCTATAGTTATATAATACATATATGCAGTGGGTACAGAAAGTATTCCGACCCCCTTAAATTTTCCTCATTAATGTACACCCAGCACCCCATATTGACAAAAAAAAACACAGAATTGTTGAAATTTTTGCAGATTTATTAAAAAAGAAAAACTGAAATATCACATGGCCCTAAGTATTCAGACCCTTTGCTCAGTATTT
>JAUMHI010000069.1:16946307-16957608 GCA_032359435.1 Enteromius unitaeniatus
GGTCTGCGGTTGTGAGGCCGGTTGGATGTACTGCCATATTCTCTGAAACGCCTTTGGAGACGGCTTATGGTTGAGAATGAATGGAATGAATTTAAGATCTTTAAGTCCATCTCATGAAAAATCGGAGCAGAAACAAAGGTGTTGCGTTTATATTTCTGTTGAGTGTACAAGCTCTTAATCAAATTTACCATCTTGGATGGGATACCGTAGTGCCTGAGAAGCTTCCATAGGTCCTCTCGATCCATGCTGTCGAACCCCTTTTCAATGTCGATGAAGTTGCATCTTTCACCTGCTCTAGGAGGATCCAATTGAAGACCTTGCTTGGTACTGACAAAAGGGTGATGCCTCGGTAATTGTTACAATTACTGAGGTCGCCTTTCTTTGGAAGCTTGACTAGATAACCCTCCTTCCAGTCATTCGGTATCTCTTCCTTTTCCCAGATCTCGAACAGTGGGAATAGCATCTCTGCTGATGAGTTTAGGTCTGCTTTCAAGGCCTCTGCTGGTATATCATCAGGTCCAGGGGTCTTCCAGTTTTTCAGCAAGGTGATGGCTTTCCTTATATCTTCTCTGGATGGCTTGGAGCAGTTTGAATGGGATATTAGACCGCCTGCTCCCATGCAAATTGCACCAGAGTTACCGCATTTTATTCAGGAATTTAATCTCGCAGCGCAAGAAATCTGATTGGGTCCCGTGGGTGGGAATGCAGATTTCTACTGCACTGTTAATCGTTTTAATTAGGCCTATTATTCATTGTATAAAAATAAAAATATTCAATGAATATGCTAATAGCATATTTTATTGACCTCATGCATAATGCGGGGGAAAATTTGTATGTATTTTATTACTAAATTTGATATTATTATAAAAGTAATAATAATAATAGACCTAAAAATAAGAAGAATGTAACAGCTCTACATTAATATGGAAATGCTAAATCCTCCTAATGTTGCATATTTTTATGCTTCTCTCTGGCTATTATAACATAATACCATGGAAATCAGCGGGGAGGTTGAATCGCACACGTGCCGGTGTGGAAATAGTTTTATAAATTGTAAGAAAAAATGTAGTTTTCATTGAATTGAAAATACAGAACATAACTTTCTCTCTTTTCTGTATTCATTCTTAAATTACATTTAAAAGTGTCATATTTGACAGTTGGCATTAAATACCATAGAAAAAAAGTAAAATATCCCTTTTTTAAAGCTACTAAAAATGATAAAATTGATAGCTAAAATTTAGGCGTTTATTACTTTGTCTAAATTTAATTAGTAATTTTAGCACCCCCTCTGACACACACAAACACACACACACACACACACATTGTAAGCCTCCTCCCAGAATTGTAAGCATTTCTGATGTGTGCTCTCCACTAGGTGGCGCTAAAATTGTGGTTAAATACTGTGTAACCACCTGACTACGACACTATATAAGTAGTGCCTATTTTGGCAAGAAAAATGTAAATTAAATTAATTGAATTATTGATATATTGTAAAATAAATAACTATATGTAGCCATGTAATACATCAAAAAAAGGAACTTTAGTCTAATTATGAGTATTCTAAAATGTAATTTAATCTAATTACATGTACTTAATTTAGATTACATAATCCAGATTACATGTAATCACCCAGCTCAGTACATATATTAACATGCATGAATGATTTTACTGCATGCTTAAATTAACCAAATTATTTGTGTCCTGCTTTCATCTGGCACACATTCACTAACTGCTAAATAACCAAATATAGCACAATGTCTGCTTCATTTCGAATCTTGTTAGCACAATTGTCCAGATCCTTCATGCTGATCCTAAAACAAGCTCTGGCCTGGTCAAATAATCCAACTGACATCATATTTGCAATATGTTCCTCATTGCTACTTCCAATTTTTCAGACCCATTAAATGTTTAATTGTTCTCAGATGAGCTAAAAAAAAAAACAGCTTCATGGGTTTACATAACTTTGCATTTGAGACTCCATTTAAGATGTTGGCTTATGGGTCTGTCATTGTCTCTTATGTTCTGGTGATTGGACCGAGCTGCTGAATCTATTTTTGAAGAGCTAAAGGACGTTTAGTAGAATTTAGTATCCTGTGTTGCAAGACACAAGAGTTATTTCCTGCTAATCAGTTCTGAACATTTGTCTGCATAGCTTTTGATTCACTGAGATGATGAATTGTTTGCAGTTTGTGTTTCTGGTGGGAAGAATTTGAATCTCATGGAACAGAAAACTAGAATCAGACTGCAGAGACTGAAACACTTCCCACAAGAAAAGGCCAGAGTATGTACTGAAAAAATGCAAACACACTGAGGATGAATAATGAATCAAAGACAGACTGAATTACAGAGAGAGAGAGAGAGAGAGAGAGAGAGAGAACATGCATAATATACTATTGGCAGGAAAGTGGCTGAATCACTCCAGTGGCTCTCGGTTGTAGCACCTGCAGTCAGAAATGATAGTGTAACATACGGCGTGGAGGGTTTGCTTCTTCCATCTGGAGAAAGAGAGAGCACTGGGAAGTGCTGGGATCAAAAGTAGGTCATTCTCCCTGAGAAATCCACCAATCTACACTGCTGCAGCACATGAGCCCGAGATGAGAGGAGAACAGCCCAAATCTGAGCTGACAGGACCCAGAGACCGGCTGCTCATCTGCTCTATTCCTCTGCTTTATACTTACTCATTTCTATCTGTCTTTCCGTTCATCCATTCATCCATTGTATTATCTGTCTGTCTGCTAAACATCTTTTTCTTTCTTTCTTTTTTTCTTTCGTTTCTGTCTGTCTCTTGATCAATCTATCATCCATCCATCCATCCATCCAGTGTATTATGTCTCTGCTAAATATCTATCTATTTCTTTCTAACCGTCCGTCCGTTCATCTGTTAATCCATCTATTCATCCATCCATCCCTCTCTCTTATGCACAGAGCTGTAAGCAGTTAGAATATTTTGAATATTTTATTCCATATAATCAGCTTCATTAATACGATTTTAAGATCTGGTTCTTAATAGAATTCTTTATGGAATGCCAGCAAAATAATGGAACAACTTCAATAGAAAAGAAAGAAATCTCTCTTTTTTTTTTTTTAACTGTCTCTCTCTCTCTCGTCTCTTCCTTTCTTCATTTGTAATTTAGACTGCTGACTCAACAGCCACCAAAAAGAAAAAAAAATCTGTGAAAGTCAGGAGAGAAAGCTCTGGGGAAGAGAGACAGGAGAATGGAAAGTCTCACTGGATTTGAAATCGCTCTAATTTTAACACCCATAACAGAGAAGAGGAGCTTTTGCATGCGAGACGCAGCTGCAGGCTGAAATACAGACACATGTTCTCTCTGGTGTCCTTATGATCTCACAGCGGCTGATTCCATCACTGCTGGTGTGCCGAGGCCCAAAATCAGCATTTCAGTCATGCTGAAATAGAGAAACCATTTGCTGTTTAGTCACAGGAAGGTTTTGACTTAAGCCGACCTGAGTCACTAAAATGACAACACCATTTTGGAGCAGCAGCGATCCAAGTTTATGTTCCGGCCTGAGGTGCTTCATGATCGCATTCCCCTCTCTCATCTACTGTCACTTCCCATCTCTTCTTAAACAATCCTTTGAAAATATAGGTAAAAGGACTAAAAATTAATTTAAGAGACTATACAATAGGCCTGGGACCTTATGTAAGCTTTAATAATGGGAAATGATTTTGAAAATATAGGACCATACATTTGAATCAGAATTAGTAAATGGTCTAATCTTCTTTATTGTTGCGTTGAGTGAATCTCTGGATGATTGCTTATGGATGATTTGACTATGCAATCAAATTATCCTTTAACAGATTTATGTATACATACATGCTAAAACACAATGCTACAACAAACAAAAACAAAAGGAAAGCAAATTTCATCTGGACATTTGTGCATTTGACGTGTGCCCAAAAATGGCAAAACAATTAATTAAATAATCAATAAGTAATAGATATTTAAGTAAAAGTGAAGTGTTTCAATGTGAAGTCTGTGCATCACTCTTTCTGTGGCACAAAAACTCAGTGATTAATTATGCTCTGTCAATTAAAACTTTGAGCTAGGCATTTGTTCTAACTCAGCGTGAGCAATAACAATGTGACATAACTTCCTAGCCCACCCCAAACAAACTGTCACAGACAGTCCAGGGCTATTCTGACATCTCAAGTGTGGAAAAAAGAAGGGAATGACATCATTTAAATTTATGGGTATGGCTTTCTCAGTGTGTGAGAAGACCAAACAATAGCATTCTTTAAAGGCCTGGAGTAAAATCTGTGTCTGTCCCTCCCCCAGGCTGCCCCACTTCCTGTGAATTAATAATGCCCTCTATTTTTGGCTTCAAAAAGGAAATGCGGCTGTTGAAATGCTCTAATTTGGTTCTTGCCAAAAAAATTGCCATTAGAACAATTGACATGTTCATTTATCTAAATGCAGGCCATCTACTCACGAATGACCTTGTGCATTACAAAGAACAATAGATATAATTATGAAAAGCTTGTAAAATATGCCAATTAATTAAGGAGCTCAATTGTGATTTTTTTTTTTTTTTTCAATTGGGCAAGGAGGATTATTTCAGATTTATTACATACAGTGTATACAGCTGCTGGAAATTCATCTTAGCCACCACATAAATAAATTACAAAACAAATATTTGTATAATATTTCACAACAATGAAAAAAATCCTTAATGACCCTGCTGAAAAAAACAGCTACATTAAACCAACCTAGGTTTAAGCTGGAAGTAGCTGGTTTTAGCTGGTCTCCCAGCCTGGTTAGGCTAGTCAGACTAGTTTTAGCTGGTCTCCAAGCCTGACCACCTAAGACCATGCTGACTAGCTTAAACCAGCAGGGGAGCATGAGAGAAAACATTTCAAATAAAGTTTGTCAAGATGGCTTGAGAAAGCCAAGCCTGAAAGTTTAGAAAGATTAGGTGTTGATAGCATGTTTCTAGCATGATAAGTCTGTTGCTACTTTATTGGAAGTTAATAGCATGTCCCTATCATGTTTCTAGCATGATTAGCAAGTGACTGGCACATCACTAGCATAATTAGCAAAACATTTAAAAATAAAATTTAATTCATTCAATATGTATGGCCTCATAAGAACATAATATCATAATTAACGTCATGTTTTGTGTTATGATTCTGAATTCAGTTCTGCTCACAGTAACTTGATAAGCAGCATTGTTTTGCACTAAATCCTCCACAGATGTTTGCATCTCTGCTGTGGCACTTATCACAGCCTGCCACAATGCAAATCCCTCTTAGTATCAGGTTTCTCTGTGAGACCTACAAACACTTCCAGATTTCAATCAGTACAGGAACAGTAGTTGTGTTGGCTTGGTTTGGTCAGACTTTTAAGTGATTGTTAGTGCGGGTCATTTTAATAAGTGTAAATGTTGTGATCGAACCACTGAAAAGATGGGTCTCAGTCTGCTTCTAAACACACTATGGCAAGGTTCAACTGAATTACAGGATGTGATGTCATATAACCCTAATAAGGACAGAATGCTTAAGCGAACCTGGTCCTTCTTGTTGTAGGAGGTACAGTTTGTTGCCCAATAGATGCATCAGAACTATATCATGGGAAATTCATGCCTTTGTTTTGAATCCATACACATTTTATAAGCTTTTCAGTTGTTAAAAGCTGGTAAAAACATGATCATATGCACACACACGACACAAGCATATTTACCCCAGAATACAGCACTGTTTTTTTAAGTTTGCAAAATATGTCATAAAAATGGTCTGTTTAGGTTGTGACCATATCCTTTTGTTTTGTTTCTTAAGGTTCGGTTTAAACAATGGCAGTGTAAATGCTAAGTGAACAAGGACTAAATGCAGGCTATCATTTTGGACCACTATCCCAGCTAAAGTTTCTGGTTCCCAAAACATTACAGAGCCGACATTCTAACATTCTAGTTTAAGTTAGCCAGGAACGTTCTTTACATGGGTTCCCTGGCCTGTACATTTGGAGAATGTTCCTCTAACATATTAGTTATTCTTTTTTGGTTCTCAAAATGTAAGCAAAGGGGAACGTTAAAAAATTAGGTGTCATTTTAACAGTAAAATCTTAATAGGTTAAATGTTGATAGGTTAATGGTAAGTTAATAGAGTTAATAGAATAAATCTATGTATAATTTACAGTTAGAAACTGTAAACTAATATTACCAGAATTTCCTGCATTACACATTTGAAAATATTTTGCTTAAATAATCATGTTGGGGTTTTTTGTTGTTGTTGTTTTTTTAACTAGTTTTTGTTATCAGTTATGTACATTCTGGCTTTATGTTACAACTTCTGTTGTTTATAGAATGTTTATTGCAATATCTAAGTTTCGTGTTTGGTGTTTACATGAATGACAACTTCTTTGATTCTCTCTTTTTCCACCATTATTATTAAGGTTAAAAACTGATTTTAATAGCAGTGTGTTGTTGGTAAATTACCATTTTATACTTTAAAATTTGGCTGTAAATGTGTTTACAGTTTTTCTGTATTTTGTACAAAATTATTCTGGCAGTGAACTTAAAATGCCAGACCAATGGACTCAAATTAAAGTACATACTGTGCATTCAAAATCATGTGTTTAATTCCCAGGTAATGCTTTAACTGATCAAATGTGTATCTTAAATGCAATTTATACATTTAGATTTGCTCTGAAAAAAGCATATGTCAAATGGCTAAATGTAAATCTGATGTAATATTAATGATGCTCATCTGGTCCTAAATTGCTGTGCTTTTTTTCCAGATCAATAAAACCAATATAATTGCCTTGCCTTTAATTATACCAGCTTGTCTAGTGCTAAAATATGGCGGGCTAATGTTTATATTTCCATTGAGACTCTTATTTGCTTTATATTCACTCTTGGGGAAAATAAGCCCTCTGTTTGTGACTGATTCAGCAGTTTTGACCCAGGAGGAACAATCTAGCAGTCTGTTACATTAAACCTGTGGTTTGTTGCTAAAGATGGCAATGAGCATTGCAGGTTTTTCAAGGTCAGCTGACCATCATGTTATCTATGCTGCTGGGGGTCAGCAAGATGCTAATATTCCCAGTTGTTGTCCAGGCATTTTATCTGAATTGGTGCTGCTTTCCAGAGCTGGATATGAACTACAAAATTTTAAATAAGACAGGAAAGAGAGAAGCTGTCAGCAAAGTTAAAACATATGTTGAAAGATATCTTCCATGCTGCAGTAAGATTTCCTGAAAGAGCGGAAAGAGGAGAATTCATAGTCTAAACATTCTAGAATGAAAAAATGACTATGTTTAAAGACACACGTTTAAAAAAGACACACAACTTTAAAAGCATAACATAAAAACATTTCTCAATACAGTTCAAGGTTTATTCTTACAGCCTGCTTCTAATTGCCTACGCACAATTGCCTACATTGTCAGGTCAATTAGCACATTTACAGACTTCAAATAGATTAATAACATATAATCTATGAAAAGTAAGTCATTATATAACATGTAAAATAGCACATGACCTTTTACAAACGACTAGCCTTTATTTCATGCAAATATAAGATTGACAAGGGGGTGTGTTGAAGCTGAATAGATTTAGGGATCATCTCAAAAGAGTGAGTATAAACACTTTCCTTATGTTTGTGTATTATAAATGTATTTTCTATTACTTTTATTTATTTCCTTCATACAAACACACATGCATATGTACAGTCATATGCTTTAAGTGTTACTAACCAGAAGCAGTGTTGATCTTTGACATCTTTTTTGAGTTTTTATTAGTAGTGTTGTAGTACTTGAGATCCGACTTAAGACCATTTTTTAAAGCTCTCGGTCTCTACTGCATTTGGACTCGGTTTTGTCTTGGTCTCAGACTAAGAGGACTCAGGATGTAAATCTTACAAATGCAATAGCCTAAATAACATATTTCTATAATGATTTCATTTGCTACTGTTGTGTTTGTATGCGATCATATTTACATAATGTGATATAAATACACTAGTGAAAAATAAATATATTTAAATGTATTTGAAATACATTTATTTCGTGCTTAGTATGCTACAAATACATTTTTACATTTATGTACTTATTTTATAAAATGAGTTTTTAGTATACTAAACTCAATCTAGTATACTTTCAGTCTATTGCATTCTTTAGGTACACTTTAAATATTTTGCATTTAAATGGCAATATTACACAATCCTCATTAGAAGTGACATTAATAAGCATTTCAGGCATTTCAAGTAATACTTGAAATAAAAAAAAAAAAAATAATTAAAAATGTTATATCAGTAGGTTTCAAGCTATCTGTCCATACATATGTTAATAGATTTGACATGTACTTAGTATGAAATAAATATATTTTAATGTATTACTTTTATACTTGGGTAAGTGTGTATTTAATTGGACTTCAGCACTATTTTGTAGTTTTTAGCAACTACCCCTTAAATCAATGGTTTCTCTTTTAATAAATTTTAATGTAATTTATTGCTGTTATGATGCTAAAACTTCAGCTTTGATAACTTCAGTCACACAATCCTTCAGAAATCATTCTAATATGATTTAGATTTAGAGCTGATTTAGAGCTCAATTCTTAATATTTAATTTAAATAAATTATTTAAATTAAATTTAAATAAAAAAAATAATTATTAAAAAGACGTTAAAAATATAGCCTATGCAATGCAAACAGCAGAAATAGTAAACAATAAAAGAAATTAATAAAAGGTAACACTTTACAATTAGGTTCATTATTTATTATTAGTTTACTACATCATGAACTAAGAATGAACAACACTGCTACAGCATTTAGAGTTCATGTTATTTTCAGCATTTACTAATGCATTATTAAAATTGCAAGTTTTGTTTGTTAACATTGGTTCATGAGCAAACGATGAATTACTGTATTTTTATTAACTAACATTAACAGATTAATAAAGAGTGTAATAAATGTAGCGTTCACGTTGTTCATGTTAGTTAATGCATTAACTTTTAACAAATGACACCTGATTGCGAAGTTTTAACAATAAATGTTCAGATATTACAATATTTATTTTTAAACAAAAAATTAATAACCAACATCCCTTAGACTTCTCTGAGATTTCACTACAAAACCAAATAGTTTTGCAGTTTGAGTTTAGTCTGCTAAAAAAGTTATATCAGCAATTTTATTTTTAGTATTTTATTTTTATGTCATCTTAATTTTATGGAATAATAATAATTATTATTATTTTGTTTTTGTATCTCGTTTTATAATTTTATTTGTTATTTAATCATTTTTTTTATTTGTAGCATTTTTTTTTGTTTGTTTTCTTTATTTATATTTCGTGTATTTATTTATTTCACTCGATGTGATTTAAATGTGATTTTCAAAAATTGCTTGGCACAAAAAAGACAACACTACGGTTTTTGCTCAGAGTGTAGAAACTGCCGACAGTCCCTTACTGTAGCATTAGGAGCGAGTCTTGAGCTCCGTGGATTCACGCTCTGTCTGTGGAGGGAAGAGGCTGTAGTACGCGGGATCCCTTACATTTACACTTTTGTATACCGACGGCGATGAAATTTCAGTTTTAATCGTTGGAAATAAATGGTCCAGGATGACGGTGGATTTTGAAGACTGTATCAAAGATTCACCCCGCTTTCGGTAAGCTGAAATACGTTTGTGATGGTTTACGTTGAGTTAGCAGGGTGATATTAGACGCTGTGATTAAATAATGTCATGTAGCGAATGAGATATTACACATGCTTCCAGTATCAAGTCTGCAGTTTTCTGCTATTGTTTTGTTTAGTCCATTTCATTTCGTGAATGATTCAGTTGATCAGTGAGTTAGTGCCATGTAATAGAAACAATATGAATTCATTATGTGCCGATCCTAGTATGTATATTATTTGAAAAGAATAGTTGCTAATTATTATTATTATTATTTGCGTTTTGAAAAGCTGATGGCAAGGCTCAAATCTGGACTGAGAACGAAAAGGTCGCATGTTTGAATCTCAGGAGTGGTTCTTCATTGTGCTGTTTAGCAAAATTAATGACACAATGTACTATTTTGGTGCTAAAAAGAGTTATGATGTGGCTTTCCCCCCTGTAAACACAAAATAAAATAGACTGTCTAGGCTGCTCTTATCCATGCATCTTATCCATAGTCCATTTGACTCGTATTGTTAACCTAATTCACTGTTATTGTATGCAACTCTTGTTGGCATAATGCTTGATAAAGTAGATTATGACAGATTTTTTAATTATGAAGTGGGACCTTAAGTTTTTGGAATTAGACCTGTACTAAATGAGCAATTAGTAAGCAATGTGTTGTTTGAGTCATTGATTTTGCCCTAATTACCTGCTGATGAGATGTTGCATTATGGTGGTGCTGAATGTTCACTGGCTTAATGACTGACTTGATGGTCAGGATTTACACTAGTATGACATAGAAAGACCTTCTATTGATGTGATGTTGGTTGTAGTTTCCATCATGTCAGCTTGCTGAGTGTGAGAGGGATGTTTGGCCAGCTATCCAATGCCCAGCAGTCATTGATTTTCCATGATTCACTCAGCGTGGCTCATATCCCGTGCACTAATGTCCTGATGTGTTCCTCTCTAGGGCTCAGAGTAGTTTTTTGACTGGCATTACATGGCCACTTAAGGTTGAATCATGCACAGCGTTTCTTCGTAGTTGTTTCCTTTTGTTTGTTTGAGTTAATGCTCTAAATGATGCATCTTTGTCTTCGCTCCAAAGATAAAAAGGATTTTTTTTTTACCTTTTTGCCATTTAAAAAGTTTTCTAGTTTAATATATTATAAAATTGTATTCGTTCATGTGATGCAAAGTTGAATTTCTTTAGAAATTATTCAAATTTTATGATTTGATACTCAAGAAATATTTCATATTATTATCAGTGTTAAAACAGTTGTGCTGCTTAATATTTTTGTAGAACTGTTATAATTTTATCTGAGGATTCGTATAAGGTTCAGAAGAACAGCGTTTAAAATATTATAATATTTGGTTATTTATTGGTAATTTGGTTGCCACAGTTTAGTGCATCCTTGCTAAATAAACACTGTAAAAAAATTTAATCTAAAAATATAATGATATATAATAAATAAAATATATAAGATAAATGTATATATTAAAAAAAAATTATATATATATATATACTTTTTTTTTCTTTCTTAATTTTTTATAAATTATTATATTTGTTTAATTATCTATATTTAATATCTAAATATCTAAAATATTTTTAGAATATAAATAAAAAATATGTAATATTACATTTTTTTATAAAAAAAAAATATATATATATATATATATATATATATATATATATATATATATAT
>JAUMHI010000069.1:16962241-17014829 GCA_032359435.1 Enteromius unitaeniatus
GTCATGTCAACATTTGGTTCGCAAGCGAATGAAGAGCAGCCCGTCCTGGCACAAGAACCAGCACCGTTTTGATCTAAAATGAGTCTGGACATATGTCAATGGACATATTTTATTTATTTATTTATTCTTTGACTAAGCCAGTAAGCAACCACCCACCATAGCAGCTTGCTAAAAATCCTTCGTAACACCTCAGTAGGCATAGGGCATCTCTTCTTTGTTTGTTGCTGTGAACTCCTGAGTGCCGACCACATTCCTTCCTCTTCAGGAAATGGGATGAGTCTGTAGATCTTTGACAGTCAGGATTTCTTAAGCTAGCCAGGCTCAGGACAGCCGTCAGAGGATTCCTTCCACGTAATGATAGGACCGTGTGAAACAAACCAGTCCCAGGACATACAGTTGACTTCAGAGGAAGAGCAATCTGCAGAGGATTGTGGGGGAGTGTGCTTAGTTCTGTAGCTTAGGATCTAAGAAGAAGACCACATTGATGTTCTTATCCTTGATTTTGGAAAATGTAGATATTTGAAGTGTAAATGTCTCTTCAGCTGTGTTGGTCCCTCTGCTGTGTCCCTTCCACCACATCTCAAATATTCTTCTTATTATTGTGATTTAGTGGGGTTTTGTTTTTCATTTTGATTACTTTTTGTTTTTCTGTTATCTGTTAAATAATTTTTAGTTGCCAAGCCAACTATTTTACCTACTATCTTAGTTAAAATAACAACACTAATTATAATTAAAATGACTTAAAAAATAAATGAGCATAATTTGACAAAATTGAATATTCATTGGAAATTATGAAAAAACAAATTGTAGGTTTCTTTATTCTGTTTCATATCTGATACTTTTCTCTCATTGGTAATACTTTTAATTTGAGTTATTTTATGTTAATATATATATATATATATATATATATATATATAATGAAGTTAGAAATTAAATGTTTATTTATAACTGTTCCTTTTAATGAAATACATATTGAATTTTTGTAACTGTTGATTTTGATTATTCTTTATTTATTCATATACTTTTATGATGGATTTCAGAGTTTAAAATGGAAAAGACAATAGAATACAATTGTGGTAGCAAATGCCAAAATAAAAGAAGCAAAAAATTAAAATATAAATCTGCTACAATACAGCAAAAAGTTCTCTTAATTATAATAACCTAAAAGTGTCTGAAGCAGATGAAATCTCTTAATTATAATAACTTTGGGACATAAAAGTGCCTAATGTTGAAGAAACAGCCCAATATAAGCATATTTTGTGGCACAAACAGTGCCACAAACTTTGGTTCTTCTATTTCAGGATGTCGGTTGTGATCTTGAAACGGTTCATGTCTTCCATAAATCTTCAACAGAGGAGCATGAAGGTGAATTAGATCACTAAGACCCTCTAAGTCATGTTAAACAGACTTAACTTATGAGGCTGAGCTGATGTCATTACAGGCTCTGTGTGAAGCCTGGCAGTCCTTCCTGTCTACAAAAGCTCAATAGCCTCTCCATTCACAGCGCAGTGCATTCTGAGCAGTTTGCACATCTATGTTTATGCAACATCCTGGAGGAGACGCCACCATGAGTGAGGACCCTAGAGTGCGAGCGCTTTATTAAGTGAAAGGAAATCTAATAACACGGCCGTATGACTCAGTCTGCTTCCTCTGAGCCATTCTGCTCGTGTTTGGCTAATGATGTAGGTTTGTTTTGTTGAGTCACAACACAGCCCTTTGTTGATGCTTGCACAGCGCACAGGAAAGGGGAAGATAAATAGGGTGAGATTTTGTTTTGAAGGCAAGCTAAAGCAGGGAAACCTGAAACCAGAGTTAAATTGGCAAACAAGTGGTTTCTTAAAAAGTATGTACATAGTGTGTGTTTGAGTAAATCTTGCACTCACTCCCACCAGTTTTGACATTGTAAAAACAATTTTTCCAAGGTTGTTGGATTTTTACAGGAAAAAACACTTTCAGTATTTAAGAAAAAAATTGGCAGCAATTGAATAAATTATTAAAGCAATACTTTTTAAAATACTTTTCTAGTAAAATGCACCCCAGTAATCTGCTTTGTTTACTGTACAGCTTTGAAATGGTTTTTTTTACAGTGTACTTCAAAATTTCGTGCTTTTGTGCAGTTTCTCTGTAATAAAAGGGTTACTCCACCGCAAAATGAACATTTTGTGATTAATCTCTTACCTTAATGTCGTTCCAAAACCGAACAGCTATATTTGTCTTCAGAACACAATTTAAGACATTTTGGATTCTGAATGCACTATGTATGCTGTTCTGTGTCTGCCACAACACAAGAATATGATGTTTTCATTCAAATCAAAACATAATTACACATACATTACACATACACTGTTTGCTTTCAGGAGAAACCCCCTGAAATAGTGCTACGGTGACAGAGAGAGACAAATAGCTCAATAAATTCATTAGTTTTATTTGATTTGCATTAGAAAAAGTATTCTTGTTGTTTCATAACAGATGGAGTATTTTGACGATGTCTTTAATACTTTTCTGGACCTTGACAGTGTTTATTACTTGTTAGTCAGTGGGACAAGGTACAAGCCTCCTGGTTTTTATCCAAAATATATAATAATTGTATTCCAAAGACAAACAAAGCTTTACGGGTTTGGAACGACATGGAGGTAAGTGATCAATGACAAAATGTTCATTTTGGGGCAGAGTATTATTTTTTTACACCAAGTTTTGTTTGGTGTACACTAAAAATATTTTGCAAATAAAACATTATTGGAGGACAATTTACAAGAAAAATTTTCAGCTACAATTATTTGTGAAATTTACTCTGATTAAAAAATGTTTTAAAGCCATTTTGTTGTACAGGACAGCAGGAGGTTACTGTAAAGAGTTTCCCATGAAGCCCCCCTGTTGATAGGCGGTGCAGTCTTTTTTAAGCCGTCTCCACAGGAAGAACAACATGAAGCGCTTTATTCAATGCTAGCAACTCTTAAGAAATGCAGCATTTCTTAAAGTACTTGTAAACAACCTCCAGTCCCTCAAAACACGGGTAAAGCAGTTCAAAGCCCCTTAGAGTGACCAACAGGTGCATGTAATGGTTCTCAGTTAGGATTATCATCATCCACCCACTCCCATCTTTCCCTTCTGCTGACCCGCACAGGAAGTTCACAGCAGGCAGCATCTCAGCGGGTGGTTAGCAGTTTGTAAATCTCTTATAATTTAGCATTTATATAAATAGTTACGGTAAAGCTGTGCGTGGATTAGTCGTGTGCTGTAACTGGTGTGATTTACTGCCGTCAGGCATGAGGCTGGAAAATGATGCGGATGCTTTTATCAAAGCATGAAGTGAATATAATGTGTAATTCTTTGTGGTATGATTTTTTTTAGTGAATCAGCTGAATGAATGGGTGAATCAGAATGATTTGCTCTTTAAGTCTGAATCATGGACTGAATCAGTTTAGTGAACCACAGGTTGATATTTCTGACTTATAGGGATGCAACGATACCATTTTTTTAGAACCTATTCGATCCCAAAAATGATTGTATCAGCTGATTCTGATCCAAAACCAGCAGTTTTTTGTTTCTAATCAATGGAGAATTTATATACTTTTGTGTGTTGACCTGATCATCACTCATGTCTGTACTTTTCTGATTGATGTACTTGACTCTGTACAGTACCGTAAAGAGGAAGCGCTTCGGCGGAAGTCCAGAGAGGGAACCTGGCATTAAGCAGACTTCTTTATTTGATTTATTTCTTCCCCCTGAATCTTTGTCCTGTATCTAACGGTTCCTCTCGTGCTGAAGGAACATGTTCGTGAATCACGTCTCTCTGTCTAAGTCTGTTTCTGGGATGTTGCTGACTCACATATGGACAGGCATCTGGTTCTGATCGGGAAAAACCCACTCACTTTCTCAGCACGCTCGGGGTCTTTGCCTCTGCCCTGCTCCGTCCTGTCCCTGTGCAGCACAGGAAACAAATGTGGATGATGGTGGCCTACTGGAATATTAACGAAGCTTCGGCAAAGTCAGCAGGGCATGTGTGTGTGTGTGTGTGTTTGTGTGTGTGTTTGTGCGTGCAATATTCACTGCACCCAAAGCTCCATTCAAGCTGAGTGAGCCAGGTTTTTCAAAAGCGTGCAGTACAATAGCACATTGTGACATACAACAATTGTTGTGTACAACATTCTTTGCAGTTGAATAACAACAGTAATCACAGTAGGGCACAACCTTGAGCGTCCCCTTGCTTTGTTAAAATGAGGAATATGATGCACCAGTGTTCAACTGTGGCAAATAGTTTTTGCCTTTTTCGTCCGCTAATCGATAATCACAACATTGTTTTAAAAAAAATGTAAGATTGTGGTGGTAAATATCCTTAATGTTGTTTATCAGGTGAAGATAATAACCTTTTTAGGCAACACACATAGATTATTTTGCCTTTCTCAAATGTAATCTCAAATTTCATTGGTTATTCCCCTTTTCCGGAAGTCAGTATTGGAAGCCTGTTATAAGATGATTCATTCACTTGACTTGAGACATCTTGAGAGATCTTTTTCAGATACTTTAATCATAGACATTTAAATACTTGTAATTACACATACACCCCCCCCGCCACCTTTTTTTCTCTGATGAGTTTGCAGGTCTGGTGCATTAACATATCTATTTATGTTTTTCAGATCGCATCCTTGCAGAATAAAAAGATTTGTTTCTTATGACCTTAAACTTTTAAACTGTCCTTAGACAAAAAATGTATGATATAATCAATTCCAGCATCAAAACCTCAGTTAATGCTCATTAGCGTCGACGGCTTTCCCTTCATCTGTGGCACTGCCTCAATGTTACATTGAGAGCTTCTGAGTCTCAGGAGAGTCTGTGGTTTGTGTTTAGGCTCAATGAGGCATGGGGGAACTTCCTCTTCCTGCTGAAGGCCTGTTTGCACACTGATGCAAGCTCGATTCCCAAAAGACCTGCTGCCACTTCCAAGAGCGCTAAATATACACTGACCACATCCATTAGTGTGGAACAGCTGAGCTGACACTGCTTCACAACCTCCTGGCTTCACATGTTCCAGGTACTTACAATCAATGACTTTAATATGAGTAGTTCCTACTCACAAAAAAAACAACTTGTAATCTTTATACTTTTAATAAAATACTTCCCTGAAATTCGAAAGGAGAAACTGAAGAAAAAGTGGGCGTCCACTGTTGTGTTTGTATATGCTATGATGAATGTGAGTGTGTATAGGATGGAGTGCGCTAGCTTCCTGTCATGTGACTGCTCCATGTTGGTTTACATCACGTATGGAAAGTTTATCAACATCCTGGTACTGGTCAGGATGACAGCATAGTGACGTCTAGGGCTTATTATCGAACCCGATTTTTCAGGAAGCACCTGGACGCAGTAAAGATGGGCATGACATTTGACCTGTGGCCTCTCTCTGCTTTGTTTGTCTTGAACAGTTCATTGTGTAATTATTTGCTCTTCCAAGAGGTTCTGCGAAAGCTATAGAGCCTCAGTCCTTCCACTTTTTACACTTTATTTTTCATTTGTTTACACATGGTATAGAATTTTAATATCAGACATGTCAGCAATAACAAAGATATAAAGATATATTTAAAAATATATTTAAAGTATATACAATACTGTATGTGTGTTTCTACAGCACTATTTAAAATAATTTTTAATATATAAAACGATTTTAACAATTTTAATAATAAAAATAATTAATAATTTTCAATATATATATATTTTAATTTAGACACAATATTGAATTTTTATATCGGTCATTTATCGATTATTATCATTAACATAAAGATTATTGTCTTGTCTGTTATTTGTAATTTTGCAGTATGATTTTATAGTAAAAGAGATCTTAATCAAATCTCAAAATAAATATATATTTTTATACAGTGCATTATAATGTTGTCATGCCTGAATTCACTTAAAGCATTTAAAAATTATTAGTTTAGTGTTCTTTTTTTTTATTCTATATAATACAATTTTTATATAAAACATTTAGACAATTATAGAATTTTAATATTGGAATTTTAATATATAATGCATGTTACAGAATCATAAAATGATGATTATAATTGTATGTATATATATTATTATTATTATAAATGAGATCATTTACAACTCCTGAAACTGGTTTTGAATGGCAAGATCACAGCGATGTTCATTTCAAAAGTCAGTAAAGAAATTGAAATCCATATTTTGTGTCACAGTGAAAGTTTCAACTGCTCAGTCTGTTCCGAGTTTTAGCAGCTTTTTATGGGATACATTTCCAGGAACAAAAACTCCCCGTGTCTGGTATGTTGTTCCAGATCCCGTCCAAACTACAAGTGCAGCCCACAAAAAATGTAAGATCTCTCCACATCAACCAGAGCCAAGACTGCTGGAGCGTCAGGAGATTCTTTTATGTGCAAGTTTTCTCTTTTTCCCTCGCAGATACAGAAACGGTACAGAAACGGCCACATAAATCCTCATTCCCTCAATTTCATTGAGCTCTCTCTCTCTCTCTCTCTCTCTCTCTCTCTCTCTCTCGGATGAGAGCTGGGGAGTCTCTTTTGTCCCTCACCCCAGCAGTGACACATTGTGAGGTCTTTTCTCATAGCCAGCGCCCTCGATCTGTCTCAGCCCAGTCAGGCGGAGTGCGTCTGTGTCTCTCCTCATCTCCATTGACATTTTTGCATACTGGAGTCACGGCAGACCACCCTGAGCTAATATAAACCAGCCCGGCTCGCCAAGACTCTTCACATCCTGAACACTCACTGTCTTTGGATCTGATATTTCACTACATCACGGCCTTGCTCCAAGTGTTATGTCTAGCTGTCATGAATATCTCGCATTCCCGATATTCCAAGTTGCTCGAAATGTAAATGAAACGCTGTAATGCGAGAGATGCTGTGTGGAATGTGCATCGAGAGCTCGTCTGTAGTTGGCGGGAACAGAATGTATGAGGGTATTGTGTGAGAATGAAATACGTGACCTGAAAGGGTTAATTATGCCACTTCTTCCCTGTGATGGTCTTTGTTTGGTTGCTGGGCTTCACGTCTGAAGTGTATGTTCCCTGTCGGCACTGCCTTAATCTCAGGCCACACGCAAAGAAAAAGCCCTATACAGAGCCCGCCTAAACTGAGACCTCTCAGGTACTGTGAGAGACTAAAACTGCACAGATGTTTAAAAAACGAATAAAACACTGTATTTTGGCCCTTTCATTCCCTAGATTTATTGTAATATTATTGTAATTTATTGATTAGGCTGCATTTTAAATCTCTTTCTTAAAACAGAATGTCTTATAAATAGTGTGTTATTTAATGAATGTAAAATCTAGGGATGCATGATCATGATTTTTTTATGCCCGATTCTTTCTGAACTTTGTGCTTTCTCCTTCCTGTTTTCATGAAGTCTGTAAAAAAATACTTTGTCCATCGCTCTCACCATCCACTGATATCATTTCTGGTTTGTCACATCCGTTAATTACTCAAATGTTTGCTGACATTGCAGGTACCATACCATGTGAATTTTACAGCGCAGTGGAAAATGACTCCTGTAGCTATAGTTTGTCCAGATTGTAGCCTGGTTCAGGAAGGATGTTACGGGTCAGAGCTTTAAGTCCGGCTGGCGTCTGTCCCTCTCAACCTCATGAGACCCGAGCCTGGTCTGTGGCCCCGTACTTCCTCCAGTCAGGCTTAAATCTCAGAGGATTCGCCCATAAGCCTCAGCGTTGTGCTGGCTGCTTCCAGGCTTTAGCATCGACTCTTGGACAAACATGTAGCGGTAATGAAATCCCACTAGACTGTGACAGAGAATACACGCTTAACAGCTTATAATAACAGCCTGTCAAAACCATGATAGCTGTAAAAATAACAAGCTAGAGCGACAAGAAATAGTTTGTTCAAGAAAAAAATACATTTTTGTTCTTTAGCAAACCAAAATTTAAACTTAAAAGCTACAATATTTATATTATTATGAATTTGGAATGATGTGACAGGTTTTTTTTGTAACACTCTTGTTTAGCCTATAGTTGTCGGTTGAACTTTGCTTCTTTTCTGAAGCTGGATTTATGATTTTAACCACTAACAGACGCCACAGAAATGAGATCTTCATATTTTCTTTCACATAAGCTCTGAAACAGTTGTTTGTTTTATATTGACTCCATAAATCCATTTGACATGCGTGATTCATTACTTGAGTTATTGTAATAGAGACTAAATACTTCTAAGTGTTATTTAAAGATCTTCTGCATGTGTGAGGTAAGACTGTCTATGAACGTCTCTGTTTATTCTCTAGTCATGTTGAGGGATGGTTAGGACAGCTGCTCTCTCTTTAGGGATCAGAGGTCAGGCTGGAGTCATAGGGTCACACTGGGATCTTTGGCTGCATCAAAGTCCATTGGTTGCCTGCAGTTATTGGCTATGTTTTAGTGCATTACTTACATAGCATCCATTGCTTCAAATGGTGTCAACTGTGAATTGTTAAAATAGCGTCATGGTTTATTTTTGCACAGGTCAGTATGCAAACGATCAGGTCAAGTGCCAAGAATTTATTACATCACTTTTTCAGCAAAGCTGCATCACAGTTTTGATTCCCAGATTGTTTGTTGTAGCATCTCTTTAGCAGAATTGCTTTAATGTTTTGACAAAGTAGAAATGTCAGCTTGTTGGTTTTCTACAAACATTTTCCTGATTTCCTATGAACATTACTGGAAATCATGTGAATGTAAATGGTGTTTTAGCCATGCTTAGCAGGTTTTCCAGTGTTAAGTCGATTGTGAAGTGGTACAGCAAAATTACAGTTTACACATTAAGAAATAAGAAAAACCGACATTAACATTACAAACTTTCATATTTGCCAAAATTTGCCAAACAGACAATGGTGCAAGATTGTAAACGATGGCTTAAATTGAAAAAAACTAAAATACCATAATGCATAAAAGATGGAGAAATATAAAACTACTGATTTAATGATGTTTACTGTGTATATTTATTGTGTATTGTGTAATATACACATAAATTATTATGTATTTTGAAAATATTTACATGTATTTTATTTATATAAAAAAATTGAAACATTTGAATACATGCATGTTTGTGTATTTATATATATACATATGATGTAAACAAAAACTTTTATTTTGGAAGCAATTAAATGTTTGACAGCAATAATATATATATAGTAGAATTATTGGTATTGTAGTAATTCACCAAGAATTCCACAGGTAAATTAATTGAAATAATACATGTTTGATGGCTTTAATAAAAGCATATACTGTTGATTCATAGATCACAGTAGGTTTGTCTTTAAATGTTGTCTTAAAAAGTGTTTATTTAACCTTTATTTAACCAGGCAAGTTAAGAACATGTTCTTATTGTTAGTTTTTTCAACAGCCTTTAAAAACTTTAAAAGTTATCATTAAAAATCAATATCTGTGTGGAGAAAATTTATGTTTTTTTTTAATCTAGAAGCTGACTGTTGCACTTAACAGTCATTTGTTTGCAGCAGGATTTTAAACCAATAAGATTTCAGTGTGGGCGGAGCTCAGCGACAATAGCACAAAAAATAAGAACCTAGTAGAATTGCTGTGATATTCCACATTTGTGTTTTGTTTTGGGTAAAATCGTTTGCTAAATGAATACATTATAAAATAGTGTCAAAATAAATGTGTCTCTGATTTCTCGATCCTCAGTCTTTGAGTTTTTTTTATTTAGTAGCATAACGAAAGGTTGGTTTTGTAACTCTACAGTATATTCCATCTCATCCGTGTCAGTGCTTTATCTCCTGATGCAGATATACCGTGGACATCAGGAAGGAAGTGATTTCACACCCCTGCAGTGGAGATTTAGTCTTTTGTGTCCTTCCTCATTCATTTCCTCAGATCGTATCGAGACAATATCATTATATAATGAAGCTTATGAAGACACGAACATGCTGTTTTTTTTGTTTTTTTTTACATCTTGAATCTCTGTATCCATGCCACACACCTCCTGTAGACCACCTCTTGTCATTCCCGCAGTGGTCTGGTGTTCTGAGCTTCCTGCAGTGCTGCTCAGAGGAGGGTGTTATAACAATCCTTCAGCGATGGCTGTGAAGTGTGTGGGCTTGTGGGAGTGATGTCTATCCCAGCTCATTTCAGCCGACCTTTAAGAGCTAAATCATAAAATTTCTTTAGTTGCAATCAAGTATTCAAAGACTTTTCTTTGAAGACAAGTATTCCTGTGCTTTTCAGAGGACTATTCTTACAAAACCTGTCAAGGACTTGTGTTTTACATTCTACTTTTTATTCAGATTAAAGATTTTTAAATTTCAATTAAAAAAGTGTAATATATTTATTATATTATATTTTAATATATTATATTAGGCCTGTCAAACAATTAATCCCAAATAACAAATAATCCCAAATCTGTTGACATAATAGATGTGTGTGTGCTATGTTTATTTATTATGTATTTATAAATACAGACACATGCATGTATATATTTCAGGAAAATATGTTATGTTGTATGTTTATTTATAAATTATATGACTATACAAATAGACATGTAAATGTATGTGCTTATGTATTTATATACACATAATAAATATACAGAGAACACACACATAAATTATGCAAGCAAAAACTTATTTTGTTTGCGATAATGGTTTGACGACACTAATATTACTGTTTCGCATTTTACATACAAGTGAATATTCAAATGAAATGAAAGATGTACAGTAACATTTTCATGACAATTAAGAAACATACCTAAAAGAATAGAACAGAATAGAATAAATTAGAATCTTGCAACACATTTTAGATATTATTATTTATTTTTAAATTTAAATTAAGTTTGTTTTAGGACTGTCAAGGTGCTTTTCCATTAGTGATTTTATTTTCAATACACAGTAATATGCCAAATAGAATAGAATAGAATTTTACAGTATGTTTACATTTACGATACATGTTAAAATTAAGTTATTAAGCTATAAGATATTTTTGCATTTGTTAATTTTAAAAATAAGTTAATTTTCCGGATCTACATAATAATAATAATCACTAAGAATATTTTTACCAATGACTTTGTTTGCAACTCTCATTAAAGATAATTAAGAAGGAAAATTAGTTCTCCCGAAGTAATGTCACTGTGGGGAAAAACTATGATATGGTCTTATTTATTTGTTTGTATAAAATATTTTAAGTGAAGGTAAGTTTCCTATAGATTTCAGGAGTGCATCATATAGAGTTGACTGATTGAATGACTTCTGGTGTGTGTTGTCTGGAGTGTTGGCTTCATAACACTCTATTCTCCATCTGCTCTGACCTGTGAGTATGTGTGTGTGTGTGTAACATTAGTTAAACTCCCACACTCGGTCCTGGACGCATTAGCACCTCAGCACGTCTGGAGATGTTTTGTGACATCACCTCTCAGACAGCAACAGATTTTTGGCGGTAAAGCGTCCGATAAAGCAAGGACTGCCGTGTTTTCTCACACATGATCCTCACAGGCGGGTTTTGGAGCGGGGATTAGGGAATTGTTTGCACGCACACGCCAGCTGGGTTCACTTTGCCCTGCCAGAACACCTCTAAACACAGATAACTCATGGCGTATCTGGCCGTGGTGGCCTCTGGACGAGGAGGGGTCTCTCCTCTCTTTTGCTCATGACACATTTCTGATGCTTGACTGCACACTGACCCCTCCAAAATCAACACGTTTTCGCTGAGAGACGTCTGAGAGCTGATGTCTCCAATGAGTTACCCCGTCCTCCGCACACTCATAAAGCAGGCTAGAAAGAAAGCCTGCTTGGGTTAAATCCATCTGTGGCTTTTTGGAGACTAAAACCAGACCTGAATTACAAAACAAACACAGACGCAGCGAGTCATGCAGCTGTAGAAGAGAGAACCAGCCTCACTCAGAGATGTTTAAGGGGATAATGTGCAGTCACTGGCACAAAAATAAACTTCGCCAGGAAGTGGAGGAGTCTTTTTATTGCCCTGAAGTTAATGATACTTGTTGTACATTATCTTGTTAGCGTGTTCGTATAATGTGAATATTTATGCACCATCATCATTAATTAGAAGATATAAGGGGCTTTGAATACATGAAAAAACGTTATGAAGCAAACTGTACAAATACTGAGAAATGTGCATAAAAATCTTTGGATTGATCCATTTATTTAAAAGTAATTATATTTTTATGCCCACTGGACATATTGCAAACTTTGATGCAAACTAATAGATTCACAATTTTACAGCAATTAGTTACTATAGAGTTATAATTTATTTTGATCAGTTTTTTTCATACCCTTTTAACCCGGACGGTGTGTTTTTGTTCTACTGTATATGTTCCCCATGCGACTGTTAATGAAATAATTCTGCTTATTGGCTGATGCAAATTCATGGCTCATTGGTCATTAGTACACAGACTTCTCATATAGAAATTTCAAAACAATTAATGAAATACATTAAAAATACCAAGAGTACAGTATGTAGTCATATTTAATGTTTGTACAGAAAAAATATTTTTGCAACCAAATTTTCCAATTAAACCATTTTGATATATGCAGAGGTAGTGTTTAAATTATAATGCATTTTTAATGCCACTAATGTTGCTTTAATAAATAAATGTTTCTCCACATTGGCCTCATTGATGCCCATTTCCAATTTTTTATTTATTTATTTTTGATCAGTGGCCATAACGTCGGTATCCAGATAGACTTTAAAATATTTCAAGCAATTAATTAATGGTTTTATGCATTTGGACCAAGCATTTGCAATCTTTTTTTCTATATGATGCAATTTAAAAAACAAACAAACAACAAAACTGAATTTAAATTCTAATGCAATTAGTATGCCTCAAAATTGTTTTATTGTTGCACAATGGCCATGTTAATTCAAGGTTTGCTCTGTTTTTGATCATTGGCCAACATTTTGATGACATCAGCAAAATATTTCAAGCAGGTAGTATAATACATAATAAACTTTTTCTATGCAATGTTTTTTTTTAGTACACACCAATTTAGAAAATAATAAGGAATATTTGAAATCAAAATAGGCATTAAGTCCATTGTGATAAATTCACAATTGTCTTTTAACTGACTAAATCGACATTAATGGCATTTTAAAGTGCAGTATAATGTGTACATGTTTTGCTCAGTTTTTGGTTAGTGGCTGTGTAACTGGAGGCTGCAGGAGAATTAAGGCTTTTACTGAATTTAAAAGGTCTAGACAAAAGAGCACTAAGAGGCATACAGCCTAAAAATGGACACACACACACTTCCCTTTAAATGACTCACTCAGACACTGCATTAGAGCACTCAGAGCAATCATTCAATCAATACTGAGGGCAGTGACATCATCATCATCATCATCAGACCCTCGTGATGACCTCATCTGGATAGAACTAGCTATCTGTTTGCAAAGGGGTCTCGATACATGCAGTGTAACAATGAAAATATTCCCTCTGAAGGAAGAGATGTGTCTGAGAATACAGCGCATGTTGTTCTCAGCTGTTCTTTTCTGCAAATTAGCGGGTCATTTGATAGCATCCGCTGGGGTGTTTCTCTCATTATGATGGGCTCCCGGAGGACAAGGGTTGTGCCCCTTTCAGCTGGTACCTTCTGGCAAATGCGTCAAGGTCAATAATGCCGTTCACTCATGCACAGACATACACCAGCAGGACTGGCAAATGCATCATGAAATTTATTCTATATTGTTCAATGGTTTCTATTTTTGTGTCTTGCAAACGTCTGAGATGGTGTTGACTGGGCGAGTGTTAATTCTGGACTGATTAGACAGAGCTGCTTTTGTCTGGTTTTGGGTGGTGTAGACGGGTTTGTGGGGGTGTAAGCAAGAGCCTGGCCCTCAGGAGGAGGTGAAGTCAGCTGGACACCGAGCCAGACACAAACATGTCTCGGCTGGTTCTGCATCTGTACCTACAACAACACCGATGTTCTCATATTGAACTAATCTTCAGATCTAATCTGTTGTGGTGAACATCTTACCACAGTTGTTCTGGAATGAGTCTGTCTCAGTTTGTTCTGTTACTTCATGTCATTCCTGACAGACTGGATGATGATCAGATCAGATCTGTGTGTGGAGCAGTTGTCAGACTGGATTATTGCAATTAATGGCAAAATGAATGTTTGGAAATGTAAACTGATATTTCCTACTGACACGCTACCGCAAAAGATAGAAATAACTGAATTGAAACTATTGTATAGGTGGTGAAAATATAGTGTTATAATAATGTTGGCCAGCACTGTGTGTTTGTATGTCTGTATATGCATATCAATAAAGTGAGTTCATAATATAGAACGTGAAAGTGGAGAACGTAATAAGGAGTAATGTCAAAAAGGATTTTGCTGTGTATTCTCCTCATTTGGAAAATCAACTGATCTAGTCAGACACAACAGGGTTTATAAGTGTGGGGTCGGCCCCCCACAGCGGTTGCCATGGTTACAGGCCCGGGGGCCATGTGCGCATCCATCCTAGGAGTGCCATGTGCAGTGAGCTGGCATGATCACGGGTGAGGGAAAGAGCGGGCGGCAGCTGTGCATCTGGAGGTCAGACAGCTGCAGGACACTCCAGATGAAGCTCAGCATGTCTTGAGACGTTATATAAGCTGGGCCTGGGTTTGTCCAGGGCAGGATTCCCAGAATGAGCAAATGTTTTGCTAGGGATAAAAACAGACACTATTTTGGTGCAGGTTTTACAAAGAATGAACAAAAACAGTTGAATTAAACCAGCAGAACATCAAATATCTTTGTGACACCGGTTTGTTATAGAAGAATGATTTTTCATTTTCTGAAGAAATACTTGTCTGTGCAAAACCTGTGAGTGTGAGGCTGGGATTGTAGGGGTTTGCCAGGCATTGCTGTGCAGCTGTAAAGCTGTTTCGTGTGGCTGCTGGGAAACTACAACGTGCTCACAAGGGTGTAAGGTCATTTAAGGGGATCTTTCAGGGTTTTTTCTGCCTTTGTTTTTGTCTTTGATACAGAAATCATAAGGCAGTGTGGTGGAGGTGTAGGGTCAGTGTAGGGCAATACCACATACAGTCTGTACAGTATAAAAACCATTACACCTATTGGAGAGTCCCCATAAATCACAAAAACCAACGTGTGTGTGTGTGTGTTAGTGTACTCAAGGCACAATTGCTTCTGTTCTAAATGGAGAAGACATGCATCAGCAAAGCCTCGCACAGCGAGAGACAGAGAGATTACTGACTGTATAATAGTCTGAAAAATCATTCAGATCTCAGTCATATGGCTTAACATAAAGCTTGAGGCTTTAAAATAGCCTCGCAGTTCAGAGGAAAAGCCTTTGTCCCATTTTGACCCTTCTGAAGGAAAAGGCCAGATCCGATTGGTCAGTTGTGTTAAGGACTCATCAGGATGACCATAATTGCAAGATTAAAAAGACTTTAACTGTTGAAGCTGTTGATATTTCAGTTGTTTTTACATGTCAGAGCTACCTTAAAATGGCAAATTATAATTTGACAAAGAAGCTCATAATTACCGTAAATCGGGTATGAATGCAACATTTATGCAGGTTTAGTTTTTTATTTTATTGTGAATTTTTGTCCCATGAATTAGTATGACAGTCCAAACATGTTTTTATTCTAACAATCCGTTTCGAGTGAAGAATAAAATATAGATCTTATGAAATCTGTAGTTAATCAGTTTTTTCTGTGTCATTCATCAAGCTGCGAATGTTAAGCCAAAGTGATTGACGTCATCTACTGTCTTGTGTTCCAGGGCTAATATTGATGAGGTGGAGACGGAGGTGGTGGAGATCGAAGCCAAGCTTGATAAGGTACAGTAAGATGCTTTAAAGCTGTCACTTGACCTTCTGACCCCGTCAGAGTGCATTTAGGGCACTTGTTTGAAAATCACGGCTTAGGTTTGTTAGGAATCACATCTAATGCCTTCCAAGACCTCTGTAGCCAAACACTGACATCCACCGCTCCCACAACAAGGTCAAGCGGTCAAGCTCAGGCTTTTACGGATCATCAGTGTGCAAATGCTGGTGTAAATCCAGCACAGAAAGCAGGGCAGTTTGTCATTAGAGAGTGTAAAGGGCATGTGTGGAGAGATATTTTTGTAGTATACGAGATTAGAGGAACATTGTGGATTAATGTATAGTGATGGTAATCCTGTTTAAATGTTTTCTTTTCTTTTTTTTCGCAAAATTAATATGAGTAAAAGTTGTCTCATATAAATTTAATTTAATTTAATGGATTAAAAGAAATAATTAAATACATTAATTAAATATGAAAAATGAAAGAAATGGTGATGAGTTAATCTAAAAATATACACACTTTCCCTTATGTTTATACATTTTAAATCTGGAAAAAAAGAAAAGACCATTCATGAGAAGATGAAGGTGAAATAATCTTTAAAGAAGTGTTGATGTTTCGAGCACATATGTTTCTGAAACCCTTGAGTGACGGCTGTCAATCCAGATCACACCTGTGCCACTAGAAAAGTCTTCTTTGATATTTGATTGACTTATTTATTCCTGAAAATATCAGGATTTTAAATCATATAACTTCAAATTGAAATTTATTATTTATTATTATTAATAAAATTATTTTTTATTTTTAGATTAGCAAATGTAAAAGGGATGTATCAAGGGAATAATATATTTATGTATGCTGTGTATATTTATTATGTATATATAAAAACAAACACATTTATATATGTATAAATATAATAAAAAATATGTTATATATATATATATATATATATATATGTGTGTGTGTGTGTGTGTGTGTGTGTGTGTGTAATGTGCATGTTTTTAGGCACAGAGAAGTGAAAAAGTCTGGTTTTGAGCATTTGGTTTAGTTATTTGTTGTTTGGTGTTTCCATGCATTTTAATCACAACAATGTGCAACATTTCCCTAATTTCATCAGGCTCAGCAAAACAACAGCTTGAGCGCAGACTAATGATCTCATGATGTTGGAGAAATCACCCAGGAAAAGAATTGTATTGTTTGCTTATGATATGTAAGAAACGTAGCAGTAAATGATGCACCTCGGTCTATTTTTGCATGACAGTGTCTTGTTAGTTGTTCAGATGTGGAGTCTGCGGGTCTGCTCAGCAGCTGCGTAGAACAAGGCTCTCTGTGTTTGTTAGATTGACTCATGAGGAGAGTGTGGGAAATTAAGAGATTTTCCCAAAGCCATATTTTCAGCTGGATGTGCGTGTGTGGACGCAATCGAAACGGCACCTGAGGTAAAAGAAAGAGGAAGATAAAATACAGAAGAAAGGAAAGAAAAGGGAACTAACCGGTTGGGGTTAGACAGACACATGGAGCCCATCTGAGAATGTGTCCCATCAGACACAAAGCAAACACACAACTACATGTGAAGCCCTCCACTGAGTCTGGGATGTATGGCATGTGCAAAAGTGGGAGATTTTTGCTTTAACCTTTACATGTGGGAACTGGTAATTGGCACATTAGTGAGGAGAATTACTGAACAGATAAGACCGCACCTGTGTGTGTGTGTGTGTGTGTGTGTGTTTGTGGCATTTAAGGATATATTTCAGGTTCCAGTTAAACTAATGTTTATATAAATGCACTGCATGAATGTTTTTGACTCATAAGAGAAGTTGGAGTATAATAATACTGTCAAAATGAAAGCTGCACTAAGATTTACTATGATTTAAACAACTTTACAGCTTCAGTAATGTTTTTATATACTGAAGTATTCATTTACATGTGTTTCTGAGCAAATCCCGAAATGGCAACAGAATTTATCACCTGTATAATACAATGTCCATAAAATAAGTTCAAAGTTTAAGTTCATTAATACTAGTGCTGTCAAAAAATTAAAAGTTATGTGTGTAAAAGTAAATATATGTGTGTGCTGTGTATAAACAAATGTATATGTTAAGGAAAAATATATTGTTTATTTAATACATTTTTCTATATATAATATCAAATATACGAATATGGAAATATACATGTATGAACATGTACATATTTTCTGTATATATATACTGTATGTGTATGTATTTTTGTATAAGTAATAAGCACAGTACACATACATCTATTATGTGACAAAAACGTATATATCGGATATAGATTATATATAGATTTATTAATGATTAATCATTTGATAGCATTAATAACACATAAAAACAGGTACTGGTCACCATCTACTGTAACAGTGTCAATGACTCACTGGATGAATACTAATAGTATTAACTACATTTATTTAAAAATGCGTAATGTAATATTAACAAAAAGGAAATAATTAATTTTAAATCAACAAATTAAGGAAATCTATTAGAGTATGAGGCAGTATATACAACATCGCACTAAACATTGTGAATATTTTTTTGCTACTAAACATCAAAAGGGTATTAATATTCTGCTCTCTCAGCACAGTTGAGATTACGATTAAGACTTTAAAATGCATCACACATGGATGGTTTATTGTGTCTTATGTTAAGTTCTTTCTCTTTGGCAGCTGGTAAAGCTGTGTGGAGGTATGATTGAAGCTGGGAAAGCATATGTCTCCGCCAACAAGCACTTCATCAACGGCATCCGTGACCTATCCCAGCAGTGCAAGAAGGACCAGATGATATCGGTAATAATTTATTGTGTGTGTGTATGCTTTACTTGTCAGTTCTGATCACAAATAAACTTGCCTTGCCTAATAATAGTGTACCATTTTCTTATTAATTTCCATTAACTATATGATATTATTATAATGACATATTATAATTATATTTTAATTTTAGATAATCTATTTTTTAATCTATTTTTTATATATCAAATTATCTAATTGATATGACTGTCTATTATTATGATATAATATTCATTTTAATATTATAAGTTTTTATTATAATTATATAAAATTTTCTATGTATTATACTGTACTTATTATATATATAGTTTTATTTATATTTTTTATTTATTATAATAATATTATAATTTACTTGTTATTATTAGTTTTCATCATATTATTAATATTGTATTATTTATTTACAAAATATTATTTATTATTAACTATAATTTATTATAATATGTTATATATATTTATAGTAATAAAATAATAATAATATAATTTACTTTATTATTCGTTTTCAATTCTATTCATTTTATTATTTTATTTATTATTATTTACTATTTATCGATTCAATTTATTAGTAGTAGTAGTAGTATTAATATAATATATGAAATTAAATTCTTATGAATAACTATCTATTATTATTATTATTATATAATATTCATTTTAATGTTATAATTATGTATATATAATATGTTTATTTATATAATAGTTTTAATTATATTAATATTACAATTTACTTTTTATTAGTTTTCATCATTTTCATTTTATTATTTTAATATAATTTTATTTATTTGATTTATTATATACTATTTATATTTATTATTAGTTATAAAACTGATAATATAATTTACTTTATTATTAGTTTTCATTATATTCATTTTCTTTGGTTTATTTACTATTTATTGATTCAATTTATAATTATTATTATTTTTTAAGTCATAACATTTATTCCAAATATTGAAAATGTTCCAAGCTAGAACACTGAGTAATTTGTCTAAATTCAATCCAGTTCTCTCAAGTTTATTATTAGTGATTACATCTTTTAGATCAATTAATTAAAAACAGCTCATTAAGTCATGAATCAGACCATCGCAGCGTGCAACCAAAGAGGAGATTGCAGTAAGAAATTGTATAGCCTAGTATTTCAAAGCATCAATTTTTCTCTCATCGCACTCTTTTGCAGTGGCGATGTAGGTAAACAGTCTAAATGCTCAAGAACTGTTAGCACCATAAATCACTCCATTGTAGTCATTTTTCACCGCTAAACTCACGTCTGTTTTTAATAGTAAGCTCTTTACTGGAAGACTCGCTGACATGAGAGCCCAGGCTGCTGTTTTGAGTGTCTCAGACACTCTTTGACCCTGATTAGACATGGATTTAGTCAAAAGGAAGCAGGCCGGGGCTCCTGTACTCTCTCCTCTCTTCTCTCTGTCAGTAGTGCCAGTTGGGTTAGACTCATTGCCGCCATCTGTAAATGCTGTTATAGACTCTTTTGGCTTGTCTTTCCTCGTACACAGCTGACTAATGTTGAGCATCTTATTAAAACCTGCTGCTATTTGCATTTTCCACTGTAAAAACATAGAGACCCACAATTACATTTCCATTTTAACAAAAGCTGTTGCACGCTCAGCAGGGCTTGTTTTCCTTGTCAGACGGACTCTACGTGAGCCAGAATATTAATAGATGATGATACCAGAACAAACATGCGATTGAATTACCACTACCACGTATTTAATTTGTGCTTTTCATTATGAAAAAAAAAACCTGTTCTTGTGTTTTCACAGGAGTGTCTGGAGAAGTGTGGAGAGAGTTTGCAGGAGATTGTCAACTACCACATGGTATGTGTGCTGTTTTCCTCATTTGTTTCTCCTGAGTGAGTGTCTGCGGGATGGATCCGCTGAGAGCACCTCACAGGGAAATGTTGATGTGTCGCTCTGCTCTGGTGAAGGTGCCCTGCTTGTGATGTGTGTGAATGATTTAACGTGCTGCCATGCTGTGAATCATGAATGATCCTCGTGTTGGGTGTAAATCATATATGATGTTCTGACTGTTGTCATTAACGTCTTTTCTGGTCATCCGAGACGATATCTAGAGCAGCGGTTTTGCTTCAGGACCTACTTTTTGTATTTGACATCAGGTGGTGATGCAAAACAGTAACAAAAGCGAAACTAAAACCAGTGTTTCTTTACATAATATATTTGTATGTACTGTGTATATTTATTAAGTATATATAAATACAAACACATGCATAATGAAAATGTGTTATGTTTATATATTAAATATATTTAAATATAATATCAAAAAAAAGAAAATAAATATATAAATGCATTTACATGTAAATACTTTCAAAATATATACTGTACGTGTGTGTTTTAATATAAACATAATAAATAAACAGCATAAACACTTATGTAAAACTTTTATTTCAGATGCAATTAATCACAATTAATCACTTGACAGCACTAATATATATATATATATATAATAAATATTTAGATTTATGTACTATTCCTAGAATTTAATAAATGTATTTATGCTTATACAATTGTATATATTTATGCAATTTATAAATTCAATTTAAATATACTATCAGATGTATTACACATTGTTATTATTATTTACAAACAATTTATAATATTAATAAAATATGTATTATACATTATATTACAAATAGGAATTATATGCGATATGCTGTCAAACTCACAAACATATTCCGTTTTTGTGGATATTTTTAATGAATTAGTCATTTCACTGAGCACTTCCTTCCTAAATGTGTTCGGGGTGCTTGGTTGTTTTTCTTGTTTGCTGATCTGAAGAAAGGTTTTGGTGTGTGTTTATAATGCATATAATCAATAGTTTCTGCAAATAATCTTGTAGTTTAATGAAGAACAAAAAATGGAGGCTTTATGAGGAGGGTTTTGCTGAGTTTTTATGTGGAATAATGAATTAGACTAATTATCTGTCTTGTTTTCTTTGGGCAGCTCTGAGCAGCTCATGTTAGGGAGGAACGTGACTATTGTTAGTTTCTAACACTCATCTGCTCATTCTATAAGTTTGTTTTCCAGCTCTCGCTGAGGTGTTAGATCTGACCCGTGCACCGCAGGCCGTCTGTCTGTGAAATCACTGCCCATTTGATGAGCTCTTTGAGAAGGGAGCATGGGGTCTTTAGAGAGGGGCTGTACAGAGGCCAGCAGAACCACATAGGGGAAATTACATCACAAACAAGGTTAATGGGCAGGGGCATCAGAGGGCTGGGGACTGAATCCTGCTGTGATGGTGTGTGTGTGTGTGTGATGGGCAGCACCTGAGCAGTGTGTGCAGTGAGGTATGAACATGAACACTTGAGGGTCACTTAAATTAATGGATGCAGAAAGACAAACACATGCATCAGTGCACAAGAGCACTCACAGTGAGACAACACTCTATTATTCATTTTATATATATATATATATATATATATATAAACATACATACACACACACACACACACACACACACATATATTCAGTATATATAATTTTATGTATATTTGTTTATTTAAGAATGTATATTTGAATAAGCTGGTTTATTTTGTTTTGATCAATATAAAAATAGTTATTATAATATTTCTTTGCAAATATATATTTAAATTAAAACAATGCAAATTCATATGCATGTGTAAAGTTAACATTTTACACATTTTTTTAGTTATTTTTAACTCTAAAACTCTAAAAAAACATTCTAAAATGTGAATAAAAGTAATTTTGTTCATGCACACTGTTTATGTTTCAGCATGCATTTTGTTTTTCATATAAACAGTTTTCTCACTCTTTGATCTACAGTGTCGATATATGATCTTTTATCTATTTTATTATCACTTCATTTAGAATAGAACTAAACATTTTTCGTCTGATAAACAGCCGTTATCACAGAATGTATTTACATATTATTTTTGTGAATTTTGTATATGGCTAGAAAAGGCATTTCTGTGTTTCTGCATCAGAACAGAGACAGAATAAATAGAATTGACGTGATTTCAGGACATGTTTATTAAGAGATAGGAAGGAAATCAATCATGTGAAATGCTGTGATAGTATGTGAAGACGAAGGTCTTCGAAAGAAAGAGCAGTGTCTAGGGAGATGTTTGGGAAGTTAGGTCATGAGAAATGACATTGCTTCCTAACTCTTTCCTCAGCTCTTTATCCCAACAATACAGGGATTGTCTGGAAAGCGGGTGAAGGGGTTGTAGGGAGCATTTGCCTGTCCGAGGTATTTGATGAGCCTCACTCTTACAGATTGTCCTAATCTCGTGCTGAGACAAAAGCCTCTAACCCACTGACATATCAGTGTGGTTACTTGACATTTTGGCATTGTGGGTACAGTTAACCTTTTGGTAAGCCCTTCATACTGCTGTGTGCAGAGGGCAGGAAGTGCACGGGAATAGCACAGGAAGCGCTCACGTGACAGTAAAGGACAGTCAGAACACTATTCAGCTCAGCTACACGATGCTGACATTTACACTAGTATGTTCAGAAAAACAGGACAGGACAGGCTGGAAAACAAACCCATCACCGTTATCACATCACATGTGATACAGCATGTTCATGAGCTGTTTGCCAAAATCATCAATATTGAACTACTTCAGTTGTGTGTAATGAATCTAAAATATATGAAGGTCTAATGTTTATGAGTAAATTGCAGAAAATAATGAACTTTATTACAATATGCAATTTTTTTTTAAAAGGACCTGTATATATATATATATATATTTAAGGATGCATTTCTGAAGCTGGTATCTGTGTGTTATTTCATAGAGAGCTCAGATTAAATACTCACTTAGCACTTGGCACGGCATTAAAACACAATATGTCAGTCACACAGGGCGTTTCTCTGCCATCCTGCCAAAGAATGAGACAGGCTTTTCTGCGACAGACGGGTGGTGGGTTGCTTTATCAGTTTCCCAGAACCTGCTGCTTCATTTAAAGGCTGTTTGGATGCAGGATCAGTCACTGACGTCTATTAGAGCTCTGTTTAGTGACGAGCGTCTCCAAAAACCGAGACTTGCGTTTTATAGTGGATTTTTCTTGCCTAACTGTAGGGGAGGCCATTAACCTTGACATGAGGCTCAGAGGAGCACAAAAGCATCGGCCTTTATCAGCAAGCACCTTATTTGGGCTCTGCTAGAGTTTATGAAGCTATAAACCGACCCTCACTAAGAAAGAGTGAAGTAAACCACTTAGTTTTAAATGTTTAAATGTATTTGGTGCGTAACAAGTCTGGCTTTACATCTCTTCTGACATTTCATATCATATTCCTGTTTGTGTTGTCACTAAAAGCAAGTTATTGTTGAAGTGGGATTTTGTTTGCGTTATAAATAGGATATATAATATTCTGCAGGAATAGTAATTACACTTCATCTAAAATAACCTAACAATCAGTCATTTATATTCTGTTTATCATTAATCAAATGCAATTATTTGTAATATTTAAAAGAATTCATATTATATGATATCAAAATTAAATTATTAATTTATAACAATGTATAAACTATATTAAATAATGTGTTATTAAATAAAAAAATATAAATTTATGCTTATAATACACTATATAACATGGTTTTGTAACATTTTTCTACTTAATTTTATTTCATTTATTAATTCTGAATTCGTTTTTATTTTATTATTTATATTGAATTTTGATATTTAAAAATACAATTATAAATGTATTTATGTTGTATTTAATGTTTGTGTCAAAATGAATTCGTACAGTATATCTGAATCTATAGTTTTATTTATAATGCATTATATTATTTAAGTAATTTACATGTTGTGTGTGCACTTTATCAGCTTGTATGTACGTGTGTATACACACACATTACATCTATTAAATTTAGAAGAGATAATAAAAGAGATTTTAGCATCGTATTTCCAAGCCCTAGTTTTCAGTTCTCAGTGAGCGCAGACTTATTTGGTTTTATTTTTTTATGTGTCATTTTGGGGAGGTTTATTTGAAATAGTTGGTACTTCAGTAATAGACTGATGTCAACCATTTAATTCAAGTAATTTGAGACTGTCCATTTATTAAAATACTTTTTACCCAAAAGCAATACAGAATATTTATTTTCAAATATAGAAAGATGCTTTATATTCTTAACAACCACAGTAAGCCGTGTTCCTGCAGTCAGTAAATAACATCCTGAAGGTCCAGCACTGTGGGATCATCAGTGTTGATGTCAGACTGACTGAGGCGAAGTATCTTGCATCACCTCTATGTTTTTCTGTTGTTTCCTTTGCTCTATCTCTCATGTCTTTCTCCCTCCCTGCCTGAATGACCTATTTTTCCTGCACCGCTGCAGCGTGGCATCAGCTCAGTCCTTGTGCAGAGACTCGGGCTGAATCTCAATGAGGCGGAGGCTGTGATGATGATGAGGATATGTGTGCTGGGAGGTCATACTCACAGGTTTATGTCCCATACAGCTCAGATTAAACTAATGCTGGTGTGTAGTGCCATCAAGTGTTGACAGTGGAGCATTACATGCAGTATTCCCATGCTTTTTTCAGTCAATATTTGGTTGAAGTCCTGTGCTAACTTTACCTTCTGAATCATAGAACAGTAGTTTGTTGATAAGAATGTTTTTCCTGGATTAATATCAGATGTTGAGTGGTGTCACGCTTCATCTTGAGCTATTGCTGGCTTTGTTTTCTTATGAAATGTGAAACTTGGCTTGCACATCTTCATTTAAAATCCTAATGAAGAGATGATATTGTTTCAAACAGGAGTGATCTTTCCATTCATGTTTATTTTGTGTTTTTCAGATCCTGTTTGATCAAGCCCAGAGATCAGTCAAGCAGCAGCTGCACAACTTTGTTAAAGAGTGAGTTTACCGAGATATAGTTATTCATACTTTCTATGTAAGGAACTTATGTTTTACGTGTTTGGAAAGTACAACATAGTTTTATCAATGTTATCACTATTGATATGGGAAAGTAATCGTATTGAATTTTTATATAACATTCTGATTATGATTTAAAAGTGTATATTATCATTATTATTATCATTATTTTTTAACTCAGTTTTCATTCTCAAAAGTCAGTTTTGATATAGAATTGTGATGGTATACATAATCATGACTACAAATAATAATAATTATTATTGCAATCATTTAATTAAACGATATTTAAAAAGTATTTTAGCAATAGAATTGTGATTATATATCATCACTACAAATAATAATAATAATAATATCAATTATTGCTATAGTTGACTTGAAAATAATATTAAAGGGATATTTTAATACAAAATTGATGATGATGATAATTATTATTGTTATTAAACAGTACAAATTTGTGTGTATATTTATTGTAATATTCTGCATTTTTACAATAATATTATATATTTAAAGTTTTTACAAAGTTTATTAGCATGTTTAAGTCTCTGCTCTTTTTACTTCATTAAAACGACATGCATTAAAATGTAAAAATGAAACTTTCTGATAATAATAATAGTAATAATGTATTTAATTTTACAGTAATGTGTTTTTGTTGTAATGTTATACATTTTCACATTGAAATTTCTTATTAAAATAAAACCTTATTAGCATGTAAACAACAACAACGACAAATACAGATATGCTGCAGTTTATTGAAATCCCATTGTTAGTGCCTGGTCTCCTTACCGTTAAAATATGAAGATTAAACTCGCTGAAATGACTCGCCCTGCCGTGGCCTGTTTTTATATATCCATCAGTAAACATGAAGGCGTTCAGGACCACATACTCTCCGAGGAGGGTTTTTTCATTATTGTGCTTCCCGCAGGCTGATTATAAATAACCATCTGACTTTTGAAGCTCATTAATAATTAATAAGTCCTGGTGGAGGATAATGAGATTCTTGAAAGCAGGTTCCTATTCATTTATCATAGGTGATCACTGATAATGCAATGGGTGGAAGATTTATATCTCAAAACTAATGGCGTTTCAGAAGGACCACTGCAATATAAGGCTTTTATTAGCTCCAGCTGATCTGTCATGTGCAATTATATCAGACAAAATTAATATTTCAGATGTATTTTGTTAAAGTAAGCACAACCGCCCCTCGAGTTCACCCTGAAACTGCTGGAATAGGAATAGTTCACCAAAAACCATATTTCTGTCTGAAAACCTTCTTTGAGGCCTTCATATCAGCAGCTCTGTATTCATTAGAATAACGGATGATCATCTGTTCTTTCAGTGACGTGCGTAAATTCAAGGACACCAAGAAGCACTTTGATAAGGTGAGAGAAGATTTGGAGATCGCGCAGGTGAAGAACGCCCAGGCTCCTCGAAACAAGCCCCACGAGGTGGAGGAAGCCACCAGCACCCTCAACTTCACCCGCAAGTGCTTCAGACATCTCGCATTGGACTATGTGCTGCAGGTACACATAGATTTCCAGATTTGGCCGAGATGCAACTAATCTGAGAGTTCTTTTAAATTAAGTTCTTTGCAATGCATCTTACTAATCAAAAAGGAAGTTTTGATATATCTATGGTAGTAAATTTACAAAACATCTTCATGGAACATGATCTTTACCTAATATTCTAATGAAATTTGGCATAAAAGAAAAATGGATCATTGCTATTGCTACTAATATACCTGTGCTACTATGATTGGTTTTATGCTTCAGGGTCACATCATATAAGAGTGTTTCATAGAAATTTGTTTTCCCTCATATAGATCAATGTTCTTCAAGCCAAGAAGAAATTTGAGATCTTGGATGCAGTGAGTATCCGAGGTGTTGTGTTTAAGTGTGTAGGTTTACTGTGGACTCATCATCTGTACCTGTTCTGTGTTGTGCAGATGTTATCGTTCATGCATGCGCAGTACTCGCTGTATCAGCAGGGCTACAACTTCCTGGATGAGATTGACCCCTACATGAAGAAACTGGCTGCTGAGGTGAGCAGTGATTTTCATGAACTCTTATTAATTTATGTCTGAGCTCTGGCGGCCTGTTCAGCCACACTGATTCAATTTGAAGTTTCCATTTTTATTTGACCAATTATTTTTGACAAATTTTAGAAATATTTCTGTAACTATTTATTTAAATATGCAATACATGTTGTGTAATTGTGTAATATATATATATATATATATATAATTTCAGATAATTCAGCAATATATTAATTATTTAAAATTATTATAAAATTTTATTAATATTTTTCAGACACATATATACATACATATAGATATTAATTCAGTTGATTCAGCAATACTTTAATTTTTTTTATATTTTATTAATTTTATTCAGACAAATATATACATACATATATATATTAATTCAGTTGATTCAGCAATACTTTAATTATTTAAAATATTTTATTAATTTTAATTATCACCCCAAAAATAAGATATTCCTCTGCCTATAGTCCACTCATCATTTAGTCTTTAATGTGTGATGTCATTTATTAAATAAGAAAGTTTGTGTTAATCATTTATAAAGTTTGTTAAAATAAAAAGCAGTAAACAAATAAGTTTGTGTAACTAAAATAACTTTATGTCACGTACAGGGCTTTTTTTAACTTGACTTTTTGTAAGATTTGACCATGAATGTTCTCATAGTGTATATTTATTTTATTCACTTCAAACTTGAAATAAATATATATAAAAATAAATAAACTAATTTTAATAATTTTGAGAGTTTGAGGTCACACATTATTTTTTGCAAAAATTCAACTAAACTCATGTGAAGACCTAGATAAATAAAAAGATTTTATACAAGTTTAAAAGAAGTTTTAATTAAAAAAAATCTACATTTTTTTCTGAAGAAAATTTTTAAAAAAGATTTTGGAAATCCAAGTAAGAAAAAGATAAATTAACTGACTCTAAAAATAAGAAAACAAAGTGACTTTGAAATGCTGAAATGATGTTGTGGATTTAAGCCTTGAACTCATTGTCCTCAGACCAGATCTGATTTCTGTCTAATTAGTTGATCGATCAGCCACGTTACATCACTGACTTTAGTCCTTAACTTACCATCACATCTGAGTCCAGTGCTTCAACACACAGATAGACAACCAGTGCTTGTGGATAATAAAACGATCATGTTTTCTTAATACACAAGACAAATGAGCATTTGTTCATCTTGTCACAGCTGGATCAACTGGTGATTGATTCAGCGATGGAGAAGAGAGAAATGGAGCATAAACATTCCACGATTCAGCAGCGGGTAAGAATAGACACACAAACACATGCTGTAGAAACAACGTGGTGTAAGAAAAAGCCTACTGAAGAAACTCTGACAGACACTACTGTTGATGGCAGAATTAGGCTGTTAAAGATGCTAATCCTCTGAAGAAAGTGTTCTTCACGCTGGAGTTAGTGATAGAGGATTATTCATGCTTTAATCTGACTAGTCCAGCTTCTAGAAGACTGACTCTAATTCTAAGCACTGCAAACAAACTAGGTTACATTTGAAGAAAACATCATGATAAAAGCTGTGGTGCTTATGCTGGCAATTCAAGTTCAATCTGGCCTGCATCTTATTTCTAATTGCATCATGTTTTCTCTCCATTTTCGAAACATTAAAAGGAAGACCGTATGTGGAGTTCAGGCCAGAGTTATTTAAAGACACCTTTTTCAGTTTCCTTCAGTGTCTGTAGTCCTGTTCTTCTGGCAGGAGTAGAAAAGATCTTCTGTCCTTGAATGTTCCTGTTATTAATGACGTTGGGCAGACGGGAAGTGGATGTATTTTGGGCGAACAGAAGATAGAGCTCGCTGAAGTTGCTTTAGAAGATTTTCAGCAAGCGCTCTGACAGCTCGGCTTGTGTTTTCTGACAGCTTCTGACACCCAGTTCATCACCTTTTTGTAATAACATTTATAGACAGATATTTACATCTTATCTGCTCCTGTATCATGAATCCCATGGACACAGAGACTTTGCTGCAAAGCAGATTTGTAATAATAATGATTTTTAATCCATGCTGCTTATTTATTATGTATATATAAATACACACATACAGTATATATTTAGAAAATATTTACATGTTTATATTTATATTCATATAATTTATATTATTAATTAATTAATTTAATATATAAACCTGACATTTTTCTAAAATATATACATGTATGTGTGTGTATTTATATATAATAAATATACACAGCATGCATACATATATTAAGTAAACAAAAACTTTTATTTTGGATGAGATTAATCAAGATTAATGGTTTTACAGCGCTATTTTTAATTAATTATTTTTAATTCATTTTAATTCTATAATTTAATATTTTTAATTATAATTTATTTATATTTTTTTATTACAGAAGTGTTATTTTGGTACTATTTATATACTGTTGCAGTTGATCAATATTATGAATCAGCATTTATTTTTATTTTAATTACATTTTGTTTAATTTTTATTTGTATTTATTTCATTTAATTTATTATAATTAGTTTCATTATTTTTTTATTACATTTTACAATTTTTTATTTAATTTTTAATGTAATTTTTATTATTAAAATCATTATTTTGTATATTAATAAAGTACTACTTTACTATTTACTACAGGTTTATTTTTTATTTCAGTTATAGTTTTAGTTCCATTTTTTTGTAATTATAGTGCTTCTACATAAACTAATTTCAGGTGATTTTCACTTAAAGTTTTTTTTATTTAAATAAATGTTTTAATTTATTTCAGATGTATTTCAATTAACAAAAATATTTGAGATTTAATTAAAGAAATTTAATTCAATTCAATTTAATTTCCATTGACATGCTTTTCAAGAGCAATGCTCTTTTCAAGACACGATGAAAGAGATCTTTTATGTAATTTGTATAGTACAAAAATATTTTTAGTTTATTAATTTTTCACTCCACTGTAGGCAATAAAATACTGAGTTTGCACTAAGCATAGTTAAAAACAACCTTACAAATTCAAAGCACTTCATTCTGGAAGTGAAGTTATGCATATTTTTTATCCCAGTATAACATGTCACTTCATTTCTAATCTTCATTTTTTCTGTTTTCTTTTATATGATGCTCTGGGATTGTCTTGGTCTTGATTTAGACACTGTTACAGGTGAGTGTTTTACTCTAAACCCCATCAAACATGACTGTAAACATTTTTATGTGACTTTCAAGATGGAGGCTATAAATAATTAATCTGCTCTCAGATGGATCTTTATGGGAAAAAAGTGTAGTTTCACTCGTAATTCTGACCCAAATCCTGTGTTGTGCAACTGATGATATAATTACAGTTCAGTGAGACTGATTGATTTGTCCTACAAACATATCTGGCTTATGTAACGGCTGATAGCTGTCCCATCATCCTCCACTCAACACAGCAATTATTCAGATGTTTCTCCCTCTATGGATTTTCTTCAGCTCCTTATTGCGGTTGATAAGAAGAGCAAACATTTCTCTTTGTGCATTGTTTAAGAATTGCTTCCTAGGACTGCATTGGATGCGGTTCATCTCAAGAAACACTTGCGATCCATCACAGCTATTACCCACAAACCATGGTGACAGTACTGAGCTGATGGCATCAGAGAGGAGCATATGGTCTCAGAGACACTTTAAGGAGAAACTTACCCATAATAACATAATGTTGTGATTTTTAAACCACAGAAGCCTGCTCTGTTTCTGGGTAATTGTCTAAGCTCATATTCTCCTGTCTGTCATAAATCCTCTGGTAGTTATTATGAAACTGCTTGAAAGTGTTATGAAGTGTCTCTCTTGCTGCAAATCTGTCCCTGAACTTCAGTTAAAGGCATTATTGACCAACAGGAATCACTGGAAAGGGCAGAACCTAACAGAATCTGAGCTGCAAACACTGGAATGGATCTCTTCTATTAGCCAGGCCTAGCTTTTTTTGGTTTGAAATGCAGTTTACAGTACAATGGTGTACATTTTTGTTTGTTTTGTAACAACTGGCAGTGTAAAAATGGGCCAAAATCAGATTATATTGGATAAACATTATTGTTAGAAGTAGATTTTTAAGTTTTAAGAGAATGTGAGTGGTGTAAACCCCGCAGTCACAATACTAAGGTATTATATGTGGTTTCCAGGGTGTTGGTAGGCGGTTAGTAGGGTATACTTAATGGTTACTAGGGTGTTCTGAGTGGTTGCTTGGTGGTTGATTACAGATGAAGGAAAAGATCCACCCTTAAGTCTCTTTCTAGATTAAGTGGTTGCTAGGGTGTTCTGAGTTGTTGCTAGGTCGTTGATTACTGGTCCATGTCAAAAAAGCCCAACTTAAAGTCTCTTTTTGGATCTATGTGGTTGCTGAGGTGTTCTGAGTGACTAATATGTGATTGACATCATTTTTGAGTGGATGCTAGGTGGTTGCTAGGTAGTATCTTATTTGTTCAAGTCAAAAGAGCACACTTAATGGTATCTTTGCATATTAAGTGGTTGCTATGGTGTTCTGAGTGGTTGCTAAGTTGTTGCTACTAGTCTAAGTCAAAGGAGCCCCAAGAGCCCCTAAATTCAATTTATTGATTAAGTGGTTGCTATGGTGCTCTGACTGGTTGCTAGGCCGTTTGAGTGGTTGCTAGTTTGTTAATTACTGATCCAAATAAAAAAAATCACACACTAAAGTCTCTTTCTGGATTAAGTTGTTGTTATGGTGCTCTGAATGGTTACTAGGTTGTTGCTAGGGTGTTCTGAATGGTTGCTAAGCGGTTGAGTGAGTGTTCTGAGTTGTTGCTAAGTGACTGTAAATGTGTTTCAGGTGGTTGCTACAGTAGGTAGTTTACCAGTCCAATTCAAAAGAAAACCCATACTAAAGTCGCTTTCTGGATGTTGTTGCTATGGTGTTCTGAGTGTTTGCTTGGTGGTTGCTATGGTGTTCTCAGTTGTTACTAAGTGGTTGCTAGGGCATTGTGAGTGTTTTCTAGGTGGTCTCTTTGTTGTTCTGAGTTTTTAGTCTCAAATGCGCAGAAGCCACATGTTCTGTACAGATTTAGTTCTGACTGAATACAGTTGATAGCTCCACACTGAGGCTTATTGTCTTTCTGGCATATTTACCAAACTATTACTGGTGTTATCAGTGTTTTCAGTGACACACTCACTGCTGACTCATGAACATCAATCAGGTCTGTGTGTTATTTCAAAACCAAAGATATTTACATGTGAGTTAAATCTGACGATCTGCAGGATCGGAGCCAGGTGTCTCTAAAGGGGGAGTGTGTGATGTGAGGATTAATGATGTTTCACAGGCTGATTAATTATATAGCTTTTCTGTAATTACAGTAGATAGTGGTGGTATCAGATCAAGTGAGCATGACATTCTTGAAGTCTTTATTGATGCCCGGCGAGTCAAACTGCAGTTCTTACAGCTTCACAGCACTTCACTACAAATAAGACGCCCTAAATTTGAGTTTTAATATTTCATCCTGTGTTTTCATCCCGCTGGAATACTTTAAACTTTGATAGACTTTGTAGTTGAAACAGACGATGGCTTTTATAAGCGCACACGTCATCGGCAGCTCCTAAAATAGCGCCACTTGTCTTCTGCAGTCTTACAATGTTTTGTGAGATGCTGCACAGAAGATTCTTCCGCCACAGCTGACAGGTATTTGAAATATTCTGCTTTTTTATTACATTTTTTAAAGATTAACAGTTTGGGTTAATTGCTGTTTTAAATGATAGTGAGAATCATTTTTAAACTGGAGGTCAAATGAAGCTTTGTTTTGTTGTGACAGGCTTGATGGGTCATGAACTGAACCTCAATGATTTATTAAATAATAATGTTTTTGCTATAACAACATATATATATATTATTGCTATAACAACATATATATACATATATATATACATACATATGTGCTGGGCAGTCGTGATTAATTGCATCCACAATAAATGTTGGGTAATATACATGATGTGTGTACATGATATATACGTGTGTACTGTGTGTATTTATTATGTTTATTATATATATATATATATTATTAATAATATAAAATAAACATGTACAAATAAATTCCAAATATATACTGTATGTGTAACATAATAATATATACATGCATCTGTATGTCTTTATATATACATAATAAATATATACACATATATTATGTAAACAAAAACTTTTATTTTGGATGCGATTAATCATTGCCCAGCACCATATATATAATTATTATTTTTTTTAGATATTTAAAATATATTTTACTATATTATACTTAACTAATATTAAGTATATTTTTAAATGATAGTTTCTTGACTTTGCTTTGCTGGTATTTCCTGCATATTTTATACAAATATACATAATGTTTGCAGTTTCTTATATTTATTGTTATTAAATTTACATAAAAATGTCATTTCTACTATTTGCATATACATAATCCATTTGCAGTTTGCTACATTATCTGATATTAAGAAAGTTATTACATTTATGCTTATGTAAATACATTTCTAACTATTGAAATGTACATAATCTCTTTGGAGTTTGTTTTAATATTTATTAGTATTGTAATGTTGGTGTATTTATGGTATATTTGACTTTTTTATGCATTTGTTTTATATAATAAATTTAGTTTATATTTATAGTTATATATATATAGTTCAGTGATATTTCTTATGTGTGCTATTTGTTGTAATAGTATTTAGTATTGTTAAAGGCAGTTGTTGTAAAGTGTCATCAGAAGCGGCAGTGTCAGGTGTGTAGCGCGTGGCCAGCAGCTGTATGGTAATGAGCTTTCTCTGAGGCAGTGGGCAGCAGGGGGCAGGTGGAATCACACACGACGGTCTCGGCTGAAGCTCAGGCTGCCAGGCTGCGTGACTCACTCACAGCGCTGCACTAACTGCATGCTCCATTGAGCTGCACACACGTTTAGTTGAGCTCAGCTGCTTCTAAGGGATGCAATGATTTTGAAATACATTAAACATTTAAGGATGAAGATCTTCGGCAGGTTGGACTTCACTTTGGTGAGGAAGCGCATTAATGCAGCTGGTTATTCTCTGTAGATTTTATAACTAAATAGAATATAGTGGTATGAAATAATAGTAGTTTTGCAGGCAGTTAAGCATCATTACATGTATTTCTAGCATGAACTATTCTTTTATATTCTAAATCTGTCCTATATATTTTAGATTGTGTGTGATTTAAAGTATATTACAAATAACAATTAGATTATATTATTATATAAGTTTGTAATATCATATTGTTGATTTTCTGTATAGTTTTGTGCATATAAATTATATGAATAGTTGCACATCTATCTATAATATATAACTGCAAAAAACTACAGAAAATTATTATACATAATCTTTATTTTTATAATTCATTTTACTTAATATATATATATATTATGCATTTTATATGACTTATTCCTCTTTTACACTTTTTTTAAAGTATGTTTATATCCATCTTTCTCTCTCTCTCTCTCTTTATTAATATATATGTTTTACTTATTTTTTTCAACTTTTTAAAATAGATTTAAAGGTATGGGAGCGTAACTGCATTGCATCCGTGTGTATTTAAGTGTGTGGGAACATGGGAAAGCAGCGGAGCGAGTGAAAGGGAGGGTGTTTCTGTACCATTCAAGATTTGAGTGAAGCATTTAGTCTGTGGCTGTAAGGAAACACAAGTGAATGGATGTGAGTGTTTGAACAGTCACCCTGCTGTGATTTTGGTAAAACGAGTGACTATAAATAAGCCTTATTGTCACAACCAGTTTAAGCAGAAGGAGAGACTAGAGCTTTACATTTTCTGAAGCAAATGCACAATGCTGAAGTGCTGTGGGGGTTTGCTGAGTGGATGCTGGTGTGTTCTGGGTGGTGTTTGTTTTTATTTTCTCCATGATCATATTAAACAGCAGTGTCTGGTGTATTTAATCAGGGAACATGGAATGAGGTTGCGCAATCTGGTTTGAGATGCAAGAGCAGTGTGTTTGTGTTCAAAGAGCTCCATTCCTGCTGCTGAAGTGTCGAAGCAGCTTTATCTTGAGGTCTTTGGAGGGTTCACGAGAGGCCAGAACGCTTTGAACGTTTTGACAATGCTGCCTCAGAGAGACAGGAGGCTGAAGTTTGTTTGGGTTGTGAAATGATGTAGTTATGAAGCATGATGAATGACTCTCTTGATCTCTAATCAGTGTGGTGTCGGTGGAGTTTACAATGCGTGCTGACAAGAAATTTGGTGTAGGGTTTACCCTTCAACAGTTTTTGCTCAGAAATTACTCTAAGGGCCGGTTTCCCGGATAGGGATTAGATTAAGACAGGACTAGACCTTTGCTAATTTAGGACATTTAAGATTTTTTAGAAACATGTCTGTGAGCATTTTAAGACCAAACAATGACAATAATCTATTTTAAGATATCTCAGTGCAAGCTTTTTCCAGTTTAGACAGCTGATAACATTTATTTTAAACTAGAACTAGTCTTAAACCCTGTTCAGGAAACTGCCCCTAAAAGTCTTTATTTGCGACTTCGAAAATGTAATGTTTCTCCTAAAAATCCTTAGAAATAGAGACAAATAAGACATTTGTTAACATGTAATAAGAGTAAAGACCTGTAAAATGATAACAAAGTTTGGAAAACAATATTTATATACATATATATATATATTTGACATTAATAAAAAAAACAAATCTGTAATATTATGATATAGTTTTTTAAATTTGTATATATTTACAATGTAATTTATTTCTGTGATGCAAAGCTGAATTTTCATCACTTTTTACAGTCTTTATTGTCACATGATCCTCCAGAAATCATTTTAATATGCAGATTTTCTCAGTTATTATAAGGTATTATTGTTGCCCAATATTTACTTATGATTTTTAAGTAAATATGATTTTTTAAGACCAATATGTCTGTTTTTGCTGCAAAATATCTTTGTGAAAACCAATTTTGTGGTGCATTTTTGATAGATATAAATTTAAATGAGCAAAATTTATTTGAAATAGAAATCGTGACATTGATCAATTTAATGTAATTTGCTGAATCAAAAATATTAATCTCTCTCTCTTTGTCTCTTTCTTTTCTTTTTCTATTGTACTTAACCCAAACATTTGAATGGTACAGTGTCACGATTTCCACAAAATATTAGGCAGCACAACTGTCTTCAATACTGATAATAGTCAAAAATGTTACTTGAGCAGAATATAAGCGTACTAAAATGATTTCTGAAGGATCATGTTACAGTAAAGACTGGAATACTAATGCTGAAAATGCTTTGCATCACAGAAATAAATACATTACATTTTACACATAAAACAAGTATATTTAAAAAGAAAAGTTATTTGTAATAATTTAATCAAATAATAGGTGAGAATAACAGACAAAAGCATTAATCAGAGGAATTTGAAAGTTAATGAGTTCATATTCAAATCTGTGACATTTAATTGCACGCTTTGGTTTTTTCTGACCAAATCTGAGCACAGTTTGAGATCTTCTCTGAAACTCTAGAGAAGCTGTTTTTCTCAGAAGACCTTTGATTTTGCTCTTTGTTGAACTTCTCATTCAATACTGTACTTCTATTAAAGTCTTTCCCCTGCAATCACTTCCGCCTGGAGCTTTCAGCGTCTCATAATGGTATAGCATTAAGCACATGTGATGGCTAAAGTGTTAGGTCGGCTGACAGCGTGTCATTCCTCCACTCGGAGATAATCAATAGAAATGACCAGAGTGGAGGAGGTTGTTGCCATAAGGAGCTCCTGTGATGATTCAGGACTGAGAGCACTGAGTGAGCTGATGAAACAGGAAGAGGGCCATTATGGTAAGTGTGAGTGTGTGAAGCTCTTCACTGGTAATCGGTTGGATATGCTCAGGCGCTTACGCAATCACTTGCGTCATCGTTAAAAAGCTGTGGTGGGACATCTGAGAGCATTGGAGGAGTCACTCTAGTGTGTGTTATAGATGCATCTGCTCCACTTACAGCCTTCTGGTTAATAATGAAGCATTATCACAGACAGAATGTAATGTATTTTGTTGCATTGGTGGTTTTGGCTTAATTCATGTATATATGGCCATCACTTGATGTTTGTCTCTTGTTCTAATGCTCCACTATTGTTTTGTCATTCAGGACTTTGCATATGATGACCCAAAGTTGGAGTTTAATGTGGATGCGCCCAACGGACTGGTAATGGAGGGCTATCTGTTCAAAAGGGCCAGTAACGCCTTCAAAACATGGAATAGGTAGGTTGAAGGATCTGAAGAGATATTCAGGGCTGGGTTGAACCAGGTGTAATTACATATACACAATTATTTTTAGATGTAAATTATTTAATTCAATTTGCTATTAAATTTGATCTGACATGGTAAATCCCATATAGATTGTTCACGAATCCAAATATTCCTGGTTTGCTTTCAATCAAGCATGCAACTAGGCCAGGAAAGCAACACTGGGAAATCATTATAATTGTTTAGGACTGATATTTGGCAAAAAAATTCAGGCTTGATACTGATATTTTTTTCATGTTTTAGATCATGTACATTCTGTGGAATTTTGTCTAAATTAATTAAAATTTTAAAAGTCCTTTTCCATTTAACAAGATGATTGTTATGATTTTTTAAATCATATCAATAAAGTGTGATTGAAATTAAAATCAACAGGATTGTTATTTTTTTTAAAGTTATGTATTAGACAATTTTGTTATTTTAAATTATATTTTTTGAAGAATATGATAATGACATAGTATTTATAAATAGTATTTAAAAAAGTCAAAAATGAAAAAGCGAGCATGAAATATTACATGTCCAATATCAATAAAATGTGTAATTGTTGTTATTATTAATATTATAAATTTAATTATTATTAATTAAACAATTGTATTATGGATTTATTTTAAATTTCCTTTTTACACATTAACTTTGATTTAGATGTAACAGTAAATGTTATTTTGACAGTAAATAAAAGTATAAACTGTGAAAATGACTTTTTTTTTTATAAATCATAAGAAAACAAAAAAATAGAGAACGCTAATGTTAGAGGGTGAAGTTAATATACATATATAATATATATGTGTGTGTGTTTGTGTGTGCGTGTGTGTGTATACATATACAAGAAAACATTTAATCAATTAAAAATCCCTAATATCTGTCAATAATCATTATAGTAACAATATACCATTTTATAGTACAATTATGCATCATTTTAAAACTATTTAAATGTAGCATGCCGATGATTAGTTATTATTAAAAAATAAATAAATAATAGGTAATTAATAACTAATTTCTTGTCTCTTATATACCTGTATTTCTCCATTTTTCAGGCGTTGGTTTTCCATCCAAAACAGCCAGCTGGTGTATCAGAAGAAACTAAAGGTGAGTTCAGTTCAGCACACATTAGTTAGTTTGAACGGGTTAAGTAATCTGTTTTTGATTAATTATACAGTACCTAGAGAGAATGAGTTTGTGTCAACGACATGCATCAGCAGAAATCTTCAGCTGTCAATCAATGCTGTTGAATCTTCACCTCACAGGTCACTGAGCTGTTAGATACAGCAGCAGTAGTTTATCTCCAGAGCACTCAGTCTTTTTGAAAATAACAAACTCATTCCCTGACAAATCAATGCATGACCACAGCATCGCCTGCTCTTCATCTGTTTGGAGAACGTCCATTTATTTCAGTCAAAATGCTTGCTCAGGGAGTCTGCTTAAATTACTGTGACGCAGTGCTGTTTAATGCACTTCAGAGTGAAACAGGTTTATTTAAAGCACTTTTGGTCAAGTCAGCACATTTACAGCCTTACCGAAGCGTCTCCTCCTCCACAGGATTCGCTGACGGTGGTTGTGGAGGACTTGAGACTCTGTTCGGTCAAACCTTGTGAGGACATCGAGAGGAGGTTCTGTTTTGAAGTCGTGTCACCTACTAAGTGAGTAAAGCACAAGCTGTAGGTTACACTATAATAAAGACTCTTGGAGCTGTGTAGCTGGTAGTAATTGTGTTGTATGGATGTTTATTGTAGGAGCTGTATGCTACAGGCTGAGTCAGAGAAACTCCGGCAGGCCTGGATCCAGGCGGTTCAAGCCAGCATCGCCTCTGCGTACAGAGAGAGTCCAGACAATTATTACATTGAGGTTTGTACAGTCTGCATGATAAATCACAAAGCATTGGTTGGATCAGTTCAAATTAAGCCTGTGTAATATATATACAGTACTGTGCAAAAGTCTTAGGCCACTAGTATTTTCACCAACAAAAAATAGTTTTAAGTGGGTTATTTCTATCTTTTTCGGTAGCGTGTCAGTTGGAGTTGTCATTAATTGTTATAATGCAGTGAGATTATTGTCTGCACAAGGAGTCTGGGATGGTTGTTTGTTTTCACTCTTGTTCATTTTTCAAAATATATTTTCCTCCAAATATATCCTAATGAAGTGCTGTGTTTGTCTGTGCAGCGTTTGGACCGGACCGCTTCTCCCTCCATCAGCAGTATAGACTCAGCCAATGAGGCCCGAGAGCGCAGCGGCAGGGGCGAGAGCATCCTGCAGCGCATCCTGTGTCTGCCAGGAAACCAGCAGTGCTGTGACTGTGGCCAGGCCGATCCGCGTTGGGCCAGCATCAATCTGGGCGTCCTGCTGTGCATCGAGTGCTCCGGCATTCACAGGTAAAGATCCATTACACTAAAACAACAGGTCTGTGATGAGTTGAGTTTGTCCCGTGACCGGCTCAGTCGGGTTTCATAATTGGATTAGGTCAGATTTGATTTTCTCATTAGTCAAAGGCAACCGTAGGGCTGTTAGGACAAGAGAGAAGGTCAGCCACTGCGCGCGCTTTCCTCCAGACATACACTGATGAATGTCAAGACATCCACAGAATAGTAATAACCAATAAAAATAATAATTTTAGCATGAAAAATGCTTTTGCAATGGATGGAACTGCCTAAAAAATAATAGAAAAGATTAATTAATTAAAATTAATTAATTAAAAAATTATAATTTATGCAAAATTGTTTTAAAAAACAAATGGTAGAATTGTAATAACCTAATAACAATACTATTTAATGTTTTTTTTATTATTGGTTTGTTTGTTTGTTTGTTTTTTTTGCTAATTGTTTTTATCATTTTATGATGAAATGGTTGAGTAATAAAAAATAATATTAAGGACAGTTATATTAATTCTTAGAAATGTATGCAGAATTGTTTTGTTGTGGAAATGGAAGAACAATCTAATAATAATAATAAATATTTCAGTATATGTTTTTATGATTATAAAATTGTTGAATAATATTAGTAATAGTAATGATATTTGTTATATTAACTTTATTACAAATGATTATTATTACTATTATTCATCCATTCCCATTGCAAAGCAGTTTTGCATAAATTATGTTTTGCTTACTAAATATTTCATCCAATAATAAAAAGTGGAGGTCTTAGTATATTGTAAATAAAATTTGACAGTATTTGTTGTTTCTTGCACTAAAAAAATGTGGTAAACGTGACTATTTTCCACCCTTTCTTGAACTTTGCTCGATTTTAAAAGCGCAAGTAGCATCATTTTTTACATAAAATGACCCCTTTTAAGAGTTTATGAGATATGATAACGTTTCGACCTACTGAATGTCAGATTCTGTTTCGAAACACAAGACATATGCTGGCTATTTATGCATCCAGCCGCTTCTGGACTACCTAATGAATATTCCTGACGCCCCACTCTGTGCTCACAGAAGTGTTTTGCCCCACTCTTACTAGGTTGCCTGGAAACGTGCAGAATGCACATTTACATGAGTGTTGTCTAGTGATGTCAGCCGCCCCAGTGCTGCTCTCCTCAGCTTGAGTGAGAAACATGTCAGTGACTAGTGTTTGTACACTTCAGCAGTTCAGATCAGAAACTTTTCTCAGGTTTACAGTCAGAGGCTGACTGATGCTGCTGTTTTATGACTGATGGACTACTGTTTGTGTGTTAGTTACCAACAGATCCATTAAGCAAAACCTTTTTTTTTTTTTTTAAACTAATGTTTTTGTTTTTTAGACATACAATAAAATGGAGATTATTAGACTACAAAAAAAACATTATCGTTATTAATATAATTTTTTTTTCACTTATGCAAAATGATTTAATAAATAAAGAATTATAAAAACAACACCCATCATTATAAGTTTTAATGCAATTGTATTTATGCAAAATATTTAATAAGTATAATGAATAATAACAAAGAATTATTAATAAAAATCCGTAATAGAACTTTGTACTTATTAATATTCATTTCAAATAGATTTGTCTGATAAATCTGGCATTGTTTATTATAAATATTGTCAATTTTTCCTCTTTTGTGAAAAAAAAGGTAAATATTATGAATAATTATTAATAACATTGATATTATCATCACTTTTATTGATGCAATTTTATGTATGCAAATTAGATTTGTAATAATATTAATAACATAAATAATAACAATAACAATAATCATATGGTTGTTGAACTGTTTTTATCATATTTAACTAATTAACCATTTTGTTTTAGAATATTTTAACAATTAAGCGCAAATAAAATTAGGTAAATATAATATTATTGTTAAGTTAATAAAAATGTCAAAATGGTTGCAAATGTTTTTATACAATAATTTTGCATTATGTCAGCAGCATTGCGCATATAATTTATGAGGAAAACGATCCCAAAAAAGATGAAATATGAGAAAAATATCATACATTTTTTACTTGTTTTTCCATCTTTTTTTACAGGAGTTTGGGAGTGCATTGTTCAAAGGTCCGTTCTCTCACTCTGGACTCATGGGAACCAGAGTTACTAAAGGTCTGCTCAAATATCTTTTAGGATTGTTTTCCTCCTAATCTCTCTTGGATGACCTTTCACTGTGACATGAGCAAACATTCTCTGACAATAACTGCCCTGTGTTCTGTTGCAATGCAGCTGATGTGTGAACTAGGAAACAGTATCATCAACCACATCTATGAAGGCAGCTGTGAAGAGCAGGGCCTGAAGAAACCAGGACCCAGCAGCTCCAGGTGAGTGATGAGGGACACAAGTGGCTCTTTTTCTGTGGAGCTGAATGTCGAGGGATTAATGGCTGCCTTGATTTTTTTAAGGCAAGAAAAAGAGGCCTGGATCAAAGCCAAGTATGTTGAGAAGAAGTTCCTGAAGAAGATGATGACGGGTGAAGTTGTGGTCAACGGCGGGAAAAAGTCTGAGCGGCGATGGAACCCCAGGAAATGCAGGAGACATAACAGCGCCACCACCGTCCCCAAAACACACCGCAAATACAGACAGGAGCCGGGCAGTGCGTCTCCTGCAACACTCTCCTCAGGTACTCAATACTTTCATTTTTTTAATTACCAGTGCAAGGAAGTACCACGTAGAGTGAACTTTTATTTCTTCCCTAACTTTAAGCAACTGCTGCTCTGGAGAGAAAGTTCAGACGGGAATCCCTCTTTTGCCCGGATGAGCTGGACTCCCTCTTTTCATATTTTGACACTGGTTCAGGGCCTCGCAGTAAGTATTATATTCTGGGGGAAAAAATAATAATAGAATTGTGTAGTATATACTTTTGTTTTGCCTTCTATTTACTTTTATGGGTTGGCTTTGCTTTGCTTTTGTTGTCTTGTTTTGTTTTGTTTTATTTAGCTGTGATTTGTTTTTATTTACTCTTGTGGTTTTGCTTTATGTTAGTTAGCTTTGATCTAATTTTGTATACTTTTGTTTTGTTTTTTGTTTTTTTTGCTTTGCTTGGTTTTTTATTCTTTTGTTGATTCGCGTTTTGTTCTGCATTGATTTACTTTTGTTTGGTTTTGTTTTGCCTTGCATTTGTTTAGTTTTTTATGCGTTTAGTGTTGATTTTGCCTTGCTTTTGCTATTTGTTTACTTTTTGTGAGATTGCTTTATTTTAATGTGCTTTGTTTTCGATTTGACATGTTTTGTTACATGTTTAGTTGTTGACAATTGTTTATTGTTATTTTGTTTAGATTTTACATAAATTACATTTTAAAACTAGTGCCTTCAAACTCACGATTAATCGCATCCAAAATTAAAGTTTTCTTCACATAATGTGTGTGTGTGTACTCTGTATATTTATTATGTATATTTATTACACGGCTTCGTGGAATACTCAATTTGGATTGGTCAGTTGCAGATCACTGATAGTTTGATGCCGTCCTGTGGCTTAAAAATGCTTAACCGCTGGAGTTAAACTTCAACATTAAATTCAGCATGTACAGGAAAAGCAAAAGCAGTGGATAGAAGATGACTCAAACTGACTCCCCGGCTATAACAAATTTTTATTATTGTATTATATTATTTATTAATAAGCAGGATAATATACAGCTAGTTTGTTGTTATAGCAGAATAAAGCCTTATTTTATTATATTATCCCTTACATAAACACACACACACATGCAGATTTGTTTTTTATCTACTTTTGCTTTTCAGTATTGTTGTTGTTTTTTGCTTGATTTGTTGTTTACTTGTTTTGCTTTGATTTTTGCTTTATTTTCAGCAGTCTGCTTTATGTTGCTTTGTTTTTCATATAGTTGTGTCGCTGTGACACACAGTTTCATCATGTTTATCGGCAGTGCACATCAGCTGTTATTGACGCTCAGGAGTGTAATGTGCCTGTGGTGGGCTTGTGTTGGTCCTGCAGGTCTGAGCAGTGACAGTGGGTTAGGTGGCAGTACTGACGGCAGCACTGACGTCTTGGTCTTTGAGTCTGTGGTGGACAGTGTCACAGAGGAGGGTGAGTGAACCACTGTGTGACTTAACGGTGTTAACCAAGTGTTGGTTGTCCATACTGGCTGTTGAAGCACATGGATCATGTGTTTTTTGTGATGTTCAGAGTGTGAGGTTTCTGAGGACTCCAGTAATGAGGCTGAACTGGAGCCGGAGGCGTCAGATCCAGAGGATGTGAGAGAACTGGACCCCGGGGCGTTACTCTATAAGGCCTGTCAGGCAAGAAATCTTCCCGTCATGGCTGAAGCTCTGGCACATGGAGCTGACGTCAACTCAGTGAATGAAGAGGACAAGGGGAAAAGCCCCCTTATTCAGGCTGTGATTGGAGTGAGTCATTACAAAAATATTCAGATGCATTGTGCATGCACATATTAACAGTAACCTAGATGAGAAGTGATAGTAAACTTCCAGCTCATTTTAACGCCATATTAAATAGCCACATGCCATTTTGTGGTAGTAAAGCCCTAATCCTCTGGTTTTCAACATTCAGGGTTCCTTAATAGCCTGTGAGTTTCTGCTTCAAAATGGTGCAGATGTCAACCAAAGAGATCACAGAGGAAGAGGCCCGCTGCATCACGCCACATATTTAGGTCATACCGGGTAAGTGCATGCTTAGTAACTCTAATAAAACAGATTTCTTTTCCCAGATTTGCTGTCTTTTGGTGCATTGCGAGTTTTTATACGAGTTGAACAGACATACATTTGCTTTAAGAAACGATTCTAAGCAATTTGAAGCAATTCTGGTCTCTCTCTGAATCCCTCCTTTTGTGGAAACTACTCTGCTCTGGTCTGCATTGGTCAGATGTCCCGTTCGGTTGTGATTGGTCTAGCGCCTAGAGCAGTCGTCAGTAAAATTGTTGTGTTTGTGGGCGGGAATTATGCAAATGTGTAGTAGTCACGGATTCAAATTCATAACGATTAAATTTAAAACTCACATAACATTCACATACAGATACATTACACACTGCATGAAAGGCAATATTGGAAATGGCTTAATGGGGCACTTAAAAATATATGAAGATTTAAAAATATATAGTTAAACTTAATGCAGAAATAGAATGTTATTTGTTATATTACAGCCTCGCAACCCAAAAAATGCAGGAGGACTTGTCATACTTTTATTATGTACCCTCTGAGACAGTTTTCCTGGTGACGTGTGTGTTGATGGCTTGGGCCCGTCATCGCTGCTTGTAGCTATATTTATATATTGTAATACTGAATATGTATTATATTTATGTACTCTGGTATTTACAATGTGTTCTAAGACATTTGAAAGAATACCATGGTTTTACATGAGTATATGTCTAACGAATATGTTATGACAATGATGCATAGTCAGTAAAGGCTTTTCTACAACTGTATTTTCTTTATGGTGTGTTTCCAGTCAAGTGTGTTTGTTCCTGAAACGAGGAGCGACTCAGAACGATGGGGATGAAGATGGCCAGGATCCACTGAGCATAGCGGTTCAAGCTGCTAACGCTGACATAGTTACTCTGTAAGTAAAAAAAAAAATTCCTGTGCGTGTGTATTTGCATCTGTAAGTTTTACTCAGACAATATTTACACCATCATTCAAAGGTTTGAAAGATTGTGTTTCATCAAAACATTTAGTCCCTTAATTCAGCAATTTTATTTGATTAAACAGTCAAATGAATGTTATTACTTTATGACCTTTAAGTAATCTTGAAAAAAGCATAACATTTCCACTAAATATGTTTAGCAGCACAACAGCAAATTAGCATATTAGACAATAAAGACTGATTTACATGATGCAAAAATGTCTGCTTTGCATCACAGGAATAAATTGCATTTGAAAAGATATTTGAAAATAATACAGTTAATTTAAATATTTGACATTTACTGTATTTTAAATCCAATAAATGCAGCCTTGATGAGCATAAGGGACTTTCAAAAACATAAACTCATTCTGACCCCATACTTTCGAATGCTGGTGTATATAAGAAACTGTATAAAGTTTGATTTTAAATCAAAACTCTCTTTCTCGACAGGTTACGTCTAGCACGTATGAACGAGGAGATGCGTGAGTCGGAGGGACCCTTCGGTCAGCCAGGTCAATATTCTAGCAGCAGTCCCACAGAGCAGCAGTATAAGAAATGCATCCAAGAGTTTATCTGTCTCAACATAGCCGAGTGCTAGAGAGCCCAGTGTAGCGCTTTTTCCCATCATTCCCACCAAGAACTACCAAGTATTTATGTCTTTATCTGTAAAGATGGGCCAGTCCAAATCTGGTCAGAGTTGAACCAAGGTGGTCGATTAGGTGAACTTCCAGACAAGTTTAACCTAACTTTTCTCAAACTGGTAAAGGCCGGTTAACCACGTCTCAGATCTGGTTACCTATCTTAACCATTTCACATGCTGCAGATTAGTCACATGATTGACTTGCCGCCTAGCAAATAGTGGTGCTACTCATTTCAAGACGGTTTTTCTATGAAGAAGGTATTGTTCAAATACAGAGTCTTACAGAGACTATTGCACTCGCTGATCTTACAGATCCCTTACTAATTTGATGAACTAACCTTCAGCGTTAGCTTCTATACACACTCCTGGCTGCACTTTCTCTCTTTACTTTCACTTCAGACAGTATTATACAGTATGTTAGGCAGCTGTCCATCTATTCTAACAGTGTTCTTATAGTGGCATTTTTGTACAGATGGTTTAAACAGGGATCGGGCGCTTAAAACTGTGTTTTGTGCTTGCATACGCATGAGGGAGAGTGGGTTCGGAAACTGTGATTTATTATATATGTCATAAATGTATAAAATGTCTAATATATTAATCTACTAACTGAAATTGTGATTTCTGAAACGCCACTGTTATGCACTTTTTCCACTGTCGTTTTTGTTGGCTTTTTTGGATGATGGTGTAGAAAATGCAGAAAAACTGGATTTTTATGCTTTTCTTGAGTAACGCCCAGAGCAATAGTGCAATGATTTTTTTTGTACTGTGGTAACAGATTGTATTTTTGTAACTTAATATACTTTTTAAATTTTACCGATGGCAACCAAACTCCAGTTTAGGCACCAAAAACAAAAAGGCCAGTCCGACTGCTGAGTGTTAAAGTCAACCATTACCATTCAAAGGCTTGGGGTCAGTATGTTTTTCTTATAAAAAGTCGTTAATGCTCATCAAAAATACAGTAAAAAATAGTAGTAATGTGAAATATTATTACGTTTCAATGTAACTAGTTTGTATTTTAATATACTTTAAATTAATTTATTCCTATGATGCAAAGCTGAATTTTCAGCATCCAGTTTTCAGTGTCAGAAATCATTCTAATATACTGATTTGGTGGTTTCTTATTATCATCTGTTGAAAACAGTTAATATTTTTGTGGAAGTTCGACACAATAGCATTTAATAAAAAAAACCTTGATATTTTATGACGTAACAAATACCTTTTACTCTCACATCTGATCACTTAAATGCACCCTCGCTGAATAAAACTAAAGCAAATCGTACTGACCCAAAACCTAAACTGTGTACATCAAATGATTATTCACATCCAAAATAAAAGTTTTTGTTTCCATAATATATGTATGTGTGCTGTGTATAGCGTAGTTATTATGTATATATAAATATACACACGTACAGTATATATATTGAAAATATATACATGTATATGCATTTATATATTTATATTTGTATATTATATATAAATATATAAGCATAACATGTGTATACTTGCATTTGTTTGTATTTCTATAAACATCCAGAATGTACACACATATATTTTGTAAAGAAAAACTTGCGATTAATGGTTTGACAGCACTATAATGCTGTAGTTTTATTGTTAATGGTTAGTTTGTGTTATATTTGCATTGATTGCTGTTGCTCTGGACTGTTTGTTTTCCTGCTGCTTTTTTACGAATCTGTGCATGTAAATAAATTCTCGTAATACAGTCTCAACGTCACACTACACCAACACTTAAGAATAAAGGATGAACTCCCATATTAAATATTGGATGACATAAGCAAGTTACCATGTGATGTCATGTACACTGTATTAATTCCTGGGAGTGGTAAATACAGGATATTTATGAGACATTGAGGCTGATTCTGAAGTAGACTCAGATGTCTTTAACTCTAGATCCCAACCAAAGAACACAATCTTGTTGAGAGAAAATTCATCTATAAATGTGTTGTCTGTAGTTGTGAGCAGGCTAGAGTACGCCCCAACATGTTTGGAGTGAAAGGTCATTGGTTGGCGTGTCGTCTGCGTCTCGCTGGCCAATGAAATCGTAGCACTTTCAGTTTAATATGAACTTTTTTGTGTGTGGATATCAAATCAGTATGACTCTATAAATGGAATTTTGTGAACAATGCAGCCAAAGGGGCACCAATATTTAAAATAATAATAAATAATACTGTATAACCAGGTATGTTCTAGATGGTGGCTGTAGCACATAACCTCTTTTATTGCTTGCTTTTTCTGCTTTTCTTTTCATGTTGGTGTCATTTGTAAAAAAAAAAAATGTCTGAATATTGTATAACTGTAAATTGGAACCTCTACAATGTCTGTTTTTCTTTTTGCTCTTGGTTTCTGCCCTTTTTTTCGGTTCTCTCCTCCTAAACAGAAAAGAATCGTGACAATAAATGAAACGTGACTAAAGTACTAACTGCTTGTTCTCGCCTTCACTTCTCCTGCCTCTTTCTTCTCTGTAGTGCTTTGCTGAGTTAGCGTGCAGTATTATATAACCATCTGCAATAACTCAACTTAACTGATTTTGCTGCTGTAAGTAAATTCAGATTTTCTTTTGAGATCTAATATGAAGATTTTCTTGTAACCTTCAAATTCTGTTCTTATGTTTGGGATCGTAGAGATTCTGATACTTTACATTTAAAATACTAATATTCATTTTGGTTGACTAAATCAAACCCCAGAACATGGGGGTTGATGTTATATATTATATATTAAATATATAATGCGAATATAACTGTTCATAAGTTTGAGAGTTAAGTCTTAAAAAATTAAGTCTCTTAATTACTCACGCAAGGCTACAATTATTTGATTAAAAGAATGCTGAAAAATATGTAAGATTGTAAAATATTATTACAATATTAAAAATATCTGTTCTCTGTTGTAATATATTTTAAAATTTTATTTATTTATGGGATAAAAAGATGAATTTTCAGCATCATTACTCCAGTCTTCAGTGTCACATGTTCCTTCATAAATCATATGCTGATTTACATTTATTATTGTAAATGTTACTTTTTGTGAAAACCATAATGTTTCATCGATTTACTGCGTCCTGGCTGGATAAAAGTATTCATTTAAAAAAAATGATCTTACTGTCCCACAAATTTTAAAACAATGTATTACTATTATTATTAGCAAATTCTTTTTTAAAAGATGAAAGATAGTTAACCTTGTAAAATAACTCAAAATGCAACTTTCATTGTAAGTTTATCAAATTTAGTAGACCTTCTATTTAAACAGGATTGTGTCAGAATTCTCTCAATGGTTGTTGTGCAGACACTCGTCAGTGTGCTTGAGTACCCATCCTGGGAATACAGGGACAGTCTTCTCATTGTAAATCAAGCATGAGAAATTTGCACAGTTTAGCAAAGTGTTCAAACCCACTCTTTGTCCCCTTGAAAGTTTCAGTTGTTACCATGGTAACCCAGACAGTACACAGACCCTATAGGGCACAAGAAGGCTTATTTTCATTGGTTGCTTTATAGAGCCATTTCTGTCCCTTAAATTCTAACTCTAAATCTCTGAAGTGCATTAAACCTCCTAAAAAAGCTGTTATTTTAATAGACTGGACCTCCTTACTTTGGCATTCAGAGACCTACTTTTGCGTCAATAAAGCTTCTAACATAAGAGAGCTACTTAGCAACAACGTAGCATCTTTTTACCACTCACTCACATTACAGCTATATATGTACAGTCACATTAACCGTGTTTGATCTCATTTTAGGTGACACCACGTACCTGGACATTTTCCGTGAGTTTTCACATATGGCATCCCACAATCCCGAGAAGCTGAAACGGAGGAGTGTTCACTTCCGTCATTCCTTCAGGTATGATATCCATAAGGCATCTGTAAAATTAATGTTTTTAATAAAATTAATTGTGTGTGTGTATATATAAGGGCTTTATTTTGCAATAATAACCTGCTTGATGTATATTAACCTGCTTATTACAAGGCTTCTTGCCAAAAAAGTAAAAAATTAGACACAAACTTTTTTGTGTCAGCGATATAATAACTAAGGGTCAAGATGACTTGTAGCACCCGGATGAGCCTGTGTTATTAGTTTTACCGGTTGTTATCTGGGAATAACAAACCTTGGAATGTGGCGACCGACCAATCAGGATCGAGTATTCCACGAAGCCGTGTAATAAGTATTTATAAATACACACACATGCACGTATATATTTTGAAACTATTTAATAATAAGTATTTACACAAATATATTTATACAATTTATATTATTTAGAAAAAATATTTGTATATACATTTGTATTTATATTTATACATAATCAATATACACATATTATGTAAACAAAAACTTGTTTTTTATATATATATATATATATATATATTGTTTTTTTTTAATCTAGAGTGTGACAGATCAAGCTCGGATTTAAACTTTGGACACCAATCAAGCTGGAGCAGAAGACACTTTGACTAGCTGATATCATAAGTGTGATCATGAAGATGAGTGTGAAAGATTTTTAATGATAATTATGGTCGTGTTGAATGTTTGCAATGAATTTAATGCTATTTTTGTATCTTTACGGGGTCAGCTGGACTTGTCCCCAGTGTTTTATGTCAATTTTATTCATTCATATTCTCCGTCTTTTAGCTATAGCAGTAAAAGGCACTTAATGAGGCAAAAAAAAAACATCTGCAATTTATGGTTTCATGTCTGTTAAACATTATAATCAAAAATCATGTATGAGTGCTTTCTCGTTTTTCATTTCATCTCAATACTATTACAAGCATCACTATTATGCTCTATTATGAAACATATCCAGCGCTGATCTTTTTTTCTGTTTTTAAAGCAGTTGAAATAAGGAAGTTGTGTTTGGAGAATATGCAGTGATTTTGTCTGTTGCTGTAGTGATGAATGTACTGTTTTGTATTGACTATGCTGGTGTAGTCTATCTGTTTGATCTGTACAGCCACTATAAATCATTGCAAATTCAAATGCAGATATTGTATATTGTCTTTTTAGATGCAAATTGATAATATATCATGAATGGTGGTATTTTGTGAAAAATGCAAAAAAACATTGAGTGGACCTTTTGTTGTGGGAAATAAATCTATCTAAAAAAATCTGCTGGTTTTCTTGGGTTCATAAAAAATTGTAAAAGTGCGAATTTTTGCTTACACTACAGGATTTTTAGCCCAATTTAGCTAATGTAAACCACCGAAATATCATGATGATCTGCTGCGTGAGATCACATGAGGCACTCCCTCTGTCTTGATAATCTTTATATCTTTTAGTGTGTGATGCGCCACGATGTTCAAATAGTGTGTAATGTGTTAATGTTAAAGATTTGAGGGAAGATCATCTGCAAAGATTCTCCTTATGTGTGTGCTGCAATCAGATTTCATAATCGGTTAGGATTTTAAAACTCCTGGGGCCGGTTGCATAAAAGGATAAGACTAGTTTTAAATGTTAGTCAGCTAAATTTTTCTTTAAATTTTCCCCTGGGGCCAGTTGCATAAACTTAGCCTTCATGTTAAGACAGTGTCTTAAGAGCTAGTCTGACCAACTAGCAGTTAGCCAAAAGTAATCTGTTTTATATTTTGTATTTATCTTAGACTAATATACATTTTTATGTAACCGAATTTTAAAAAACTGTGAACAGTCTTAAAGAAAAATTTAGCTGACTAACTTTTAAGACAAGTTTTAACCTTTTATGCTTTCATACGGCCCCTGTAGTGTGAGCCCGGCTTAAGTTTGACATTTCAACTATTCCAGACCAATGAATCAGTCTCATGAGCCAACTCTTTGTAATGAATCAAAAACATGCAGTGAGATAACAGAATTCGATTCCCAAAAGAATCACTCGTTTGTAAACTGTTTTTTTTTTTTTTTTCTAAGTTGCATTTCAAGTTGTTTTAAAAGGTGAACATTTCTCTTTTTGATCTAGAATATTTCTTTAAAAAGCTCGAACGAATCACTCATAAAGTTGAAACAATTACATTTATGATCCGGTTCTTTACAGTGAATCACAAACACACAGTTTGATTCCTGAACGACTCTAATGAGTCGGTTCTTTATTCATCATAAACATGCATAACTTTATAAATCATAAACATGCACAACGACAAATAAGTAAAGTTTGATTCCCGAACATATGACTATTCACTTCTTTATAGTGACTCATTAACACACAGGTCGAGCAGTATAGTCTGAATTCCAAACGAATGACTCGGTTTGTTCTTTAAATCGAAATTACTGTTGTTACTGATTGCTACACATTATGTGTTTAATATAACTAAATTTACACGTTTATGTT
>JAUMHI010000069.1:17014929-17060731 GCA_032359435.1 Enteromius unitaeniatus
ATGTTTATTTTTATGTGTTATATGCTAATTAAAGAATTATTATGAAGAAACATGATCTATACAGTGGTGTACGAATGATTTACTTATGTCAAACATTTAATTAATAATATTCCATTACAACTCGTCATTCTAAAATCCGACTTTTATTTTGAAAGGCAGCCGAGCGCTTTTCAGAACTTTTATTTTCTTTTTAACCTCATCACTTCCTGGTGTCGCGGCAGCCATATTGGCATGGGGGATAGATGACAATTTCACCTTAGCCGAAGAGCTACATTTTTGTTATTTTTGAAAGTTTATCAAGGGCGTATTCACTCTGAAATAAACGGGATATCAATATATCACCCCAATTTGACCGTGGCCGATCCCGTGGAGGGCGTTGAAAGAGGTGAGACTGAACCGTTAAAAATCCACTCACAGTATGGCAGGCTGTGTTTTAAAACCTAGTAAACTATCTACTTAGACAGCATCTGTTGTCATCCTAATGTAACGTATAACTGAACGTTTACAACGCGTACATGACGCCCAAAGATGCTGTTTTGAGGGGCAGCTCGCTGTGTTTTGAAACACACTCATCACTGGTCTCCGTTTAAGCACTCTATTTACTCATGTCGTTGTTGTTTAGTATTCACATCCGTTTGACACTGTTATTTTCTTATATTGGCTACAGATGCGCAGTAAACATATGCCACCATGTTGTTTTAAATAGCTCAACAGTTCTCTAGTCATTTGCTTAAATGTCTGCCGTTGTGTAAGCAAATCTACAGTTAATTGTATTGAGAACACAATTTAAGATTGCTGTACTATCAGCTCATGATCATACATAGATGGCAAGCTGCTTTCTTATTGATAATCATAACCATGCTGTAGCAATTAATGTCTGATTTGTGTTGATGTATTTCAGGCTTTAATATATTCTTGTACATCTTCTGTATTACATACACTAGGAAGTGTGTTTAGATTGTATTGTGTAACTGAGGGTGCCATGTGATTTCACAGATGAGCAACAACTTAAACAAGAGGGCCCCAACCACAGCAACACAGCGGTTAAAACAGGATTACCTGCGCATCAAGAAAGATCCAGTCCCGTATATCTGTGCTGAACCTCTGCCCTCCAACATTTTGGAATGGTACATTTGATTTTCTTCAAAACATTTATTATTACATTTATTATATTATTTTGTCAGTTACATATAAACACACGCACACAAACCTACACTTCCAGTCAAAAAGTTTGGGGAAAAAACACCTTGGCGTTAGTCTCCTATGCTCTCTAAGGCTGAATTTATTTGGAGAGAAATAATGTAAAAATCGTAATTTTGTGAAATAGTTTCACAATTTAAAACGTCTGTTTTCAGATGTAATATTTTAAAGAATCTGATTTAGTAATAGGTATTTTTTCTTGTTTTCATGGAAACTGTGATCCATTACCATTATCATTTTTTTTTGTTTTTTTATTGACTGAGCTTGAATAAAGATATTTATAATGTTACAAGATATTTATATTTGAAATAAATGCTGTTCTTTTGAACTTTTTTTTCATTAAAAAATGTATCATGGTTTCCACAAAAAATATAAGCAGCAAATAATGAGAACTGTTGATAATTATAATAAACGTTATTTCTATTTTTGTATTGAAGTAAACATAAATAAACTTAATTATTTCAGATGTTCATAAACATCCAGAAGTGTATGTTTATTTTATTTTACTTCACATAATTTACTGTTTGTCATCTAAGTTTGGAACTTAATCCTTCTTTTTTTTTCCTTTTATAGTAAATTTTATGATTTCTATTATATTTAGCGGATGATGATTTATATTGTATTTAGCAGAATGTTCACTCTGCTTACTTTCATTGAAAGTGAATGGAGAAGATTGCTGTCAAGCTCTCAAAAAGCTACAAAAGCACCATGAAAGTGGTCTATAATGATTTCGATCATACATTCCTAGTTAAATAGCTAAATAAAGCTTTCACGTTTGGACTTAGGCTAATATTGAAAAATCACTACTTATATAGGCTACTTTGATGGTGCTTATTTGTTTTATTTAGAACTTAACTGCCCATTGACATTCACTATATGCTCTTATTGTGTGTAAGTTTAAAAATCTCCAAAACATCTGGCAGGACCTTTATCACACATAATAATCTACGTTTAAAGACTTTATATGAGATACTCTCACATCCTTTTCTTTCTCTTTCAGGCATTATCTAGTACGTGGCCCTGAGAAAACTCCATATGAAGGTGATTTCCTACTTAAGTTTCACATTGGTGCTTCCTTTTAAAACAGTGCTTTATTTTAACTAGTCTTTTTTTTGTTTCATAGGTGGCTACTATCATGGCAAACTCATTTTTCCTCGGGAATTCCCATTCAAACCCCCAAGCATTTACATGATCACACCCAATGGCAGATTTAAATGTAATACAAGGTACACAACCTCAGACTTTCACTTTCTTTTTAAGATGTTTATTAAAGCACAGAGGTATGTAAGCATTGTTATTTTAACCACAGTTGTTATGAAAATAGCCTTGATGCTGGCATGGTGATAAAAAGTGAATAAATACATCTTTAAAGCATTTTTACAAAGGTCGTTGTCAGGCATGACACAGCCATCAGTGGCTCACTGCTTTTATGAAATGTTTACTATGTAATAAAAATCTTTCATTTGAACATCCATCTGTTGCTACATGTAACCTAAGGTTGGTCTTATACTGAGAGTTTTTGCTCGGTTGGAACACTAAATTAATGAGTCAGCATCTACATCTGTTTCTTTAAATGTAAAAAACAGTACTACAATACTGTTCATAATGACTTTTCTCTTTCTTTTTCAGGTTGTGTCTTTCCATCACAGATTTTCACCCTGACACATGGAACCCTGCGTGGTCCGTATCCACCATCTTAACCGGCCTCCTGAGCTTCATGGTCGAAAAAGGCCCGACTCTCGGAAGTATCGAAACGTCTGACTTCACAGTGAGTGTCACGCTATGAATATATCTATCTATCTATCTATATGTGTGTGTATATATATGTCTCGCACAACCCTACAAAGTTAATAAATGATCATTGAATTTTCTTTTTTTCTTCTTGATAGGGATGTAATTGTTTTATAGAAACCATCAGAAATTGTTATATGAAATACTCTGTGAATGCTTTCAAAGCTTTGGTTTACTTAATCAAATCAAAATAAAATACTAATAAGTGTGTAATAAATTATGTATAAGATATAAAGCCATTTTAAGATATATTTTCAGTAATTGAGACAATTCTTTAAAGCTTTTATGGAATTGTAAAGCCATGCTAATGCCTCTATTAGAATATAACGAAGTACAACTCTTTTTAAAATGTTTTTTTTATTAGTTTTTTTAGTGCTGTTATCATACCAGGGAAAATGTATTCCATAAAAAATTATAAATGAACTCAAATCAGCATATTAGAATGATTTCTGAAGGATCATGTGAGATTAAAAACTGAAGTAATGGCTGCTGAGAGTTCAGCTTTCAAAGCAGTAAATTACACTTTAACATGTATTCAAATAGAAAGCAGTTATTTTAAAATGTTTTACAATATTGAAAAATGTTCCCAACTCCAGATGTTTGAATATTACAGTATACTTTTAATAGTATACTTCATTATACTAGGGAGAAATTCACTATGTGGTCATAATTTTGACATTTCCTACCAATTAATGGCTTTTTTGTCACCTTTAAGTGGTGTTTTTTGTGGACCAAAACTTGATTGAATCTATCCTAAATTAACTGCTTTACCAGATTTGGGATATTATTCAGGAAGGTGATGAAGCAGTTTTTTTTGCTTTAGTATGAGTGTTTTAAGTTCTTTGTGCCACAAAGTACATGCACGGGATTGATTTTAATGCTTTTAACGTGTTTCCTGCAGAAACGACAGTTGGCCTCCCAGAGTCTTGCATTCAACATCAAGGACAAAGTCTTTTGTGAGCTGTTTCCAGATGTTGTTGAAGTAAGTATCGTGCCAGACTTGCTCACAGATGTATGCATGAGCACATTCACGTTCTTCTAAGGAATATCAAATATGTACTTTTTTCCTTAAAACAGGAAATCAAGCAGAAGCAGCGTATGCAGGAGGAGCTCAGGTCCCGCTCACAGGCTCTGCCCCTCCCTGATGTGGTGCCGGACGGCGAAGCTCTCCATGCACAAAACGGGCACCTCCCCATGAACGGGCACCTGCCCCCCGGCGCAGCCCACCCGCCCGACCTCCAGCAGGTCAACCGAAATCATGGACTCCTGGGTGGAGCGCTCGCTAATTTGTTCGTCATCGTAGGTTTCGCCGCTTTCGCCTACACGGTCAAGTACGTTCTTCGGAGTATCGCGCAGGAATGAATCGTCCAATGAGAAACACCGACGGGAGGGACGACAGGCTGGTGCTGTTCTCACGACCAAAATAGGTAGCGAGAAATCAAAAGGGTTTTCGCACAACCAAATAAAATGAAGCAGTATCCCGTTAAAGAAATTGAGAGCTTGGTGATTTCCTCCATAGTGGCGACTACCAGATCTTGTGTAACACAGCCACTTAAAGGTCAAGGTCAAGTGAAATGCGGGTTTTATTAATATGGAAGGAAATTTAAAAACAAGCAAATTTTCTACCTTGCCCAATTCCCAGAAGAAGCCAACGTTGTGTGACCGTGAAATTAATCAGAGTGGGCTTTTTTTAGGGCCTGAAATCAGCATTTGTTGTTTTTCACGTTTCTCAATAAACTGTAAGATTTTAGAACCTGTGCATATAGGTGAGTTTTTATGCAGAAGATTAAAAGAGAAAAAAAAGTGATCATTCCTTAAAAACAGCAACAACAGAATGAAAGTGTGTCGCACCATTTATTGCTGTGACGAAGATCCCTGACTATTTTATTTGGTGGAAATGGCTCAACTGTAAACACGCTTTACCAACGAAGATTTGTTCTTAAATGCATTTGTGCTCGCTTGCGCTACGCCAACCGTAACAACCAGTTAGGACACGAAAGAAGCGGTGTAAAATGAATTATTTGTCTCGTTTGTCTGTGATGCAGCGCTCCAAGTGTACATTAACTTTCTTTCAGATGGGGTCACTGTCGGCCAAAAGTACAGCATACGAACTCTTTTTTTTTTTCTTTTTTTTTCCAGGCCATGTAACACTATAAATTGTTTTTGTGCAATATGTAGGATTGTCAGCACTACTTGGCTTTCACGATAAACGGCACTTCTTTTCTTTTCAAGGGTTGTGATTTATGCAATAATTCATAATAAATTGAGATATTAAGTTAAATTTTGTTATAAACATAGGCAAGCAAATATGCATTAAATTCTTACCTTTCCTGTTGTACTGTCAGATCTTTGGTTGTGCTCATTAGGACACGTATTTGAGTTGCACTATTAATGCACAACAAAGACTTACAAATTTAAGGCTAGATTGCTGAGACCTACATGCACCGCAAAACATCTCTTTCTGGGTCAGAATGGTCATGTCGCTGTTCATTCAGACTCGGAGACAATTAATACTCTCTTTGTTACCAGTATACTCTGGTGACCCCCAATTCAAGTGTTCTGATGTCCCAAATACTAGCAGTAATACTTTTTTCAGCACCTCCATGAACAATGTTGATTGATTTCCTTTCCTTTAGAGGGGCCTGTAATCAGAGGTAGTCATGTTGTGTTTACATTTTGAATAAATAATATTCTGTTAAAGAAAGCAGTCCTTTGTGTGATTCAAATCAAGTTCTTGTCATTTGACCAAATGCAGTTATGCAATATCAACAAAAATACCCAGAGACAAAACGCTTCTTAATCTTGCTACTATGTACATTATATATGTGTTATTCATAACCACTAAGATTATTGCATTTGTATATTTGAACACTCACAAAAAAAAAATCTGCATACATATTTCCCATGCAAATACTAACCACCCATATTCATCTTTATTGCTATGTGTATGTACATTTCTGGAAGAAAATTAAAAATTACTTTGAGATATCTAGTTTTATATTTACGTCATGCTAATATCAATGTAATGCTATATAAACAGTACACCAAAAATGTGCATTAAATATAATTTAACATCAGGGCCTCCCAAACTGTGGTTCCAGAATTCAGTCAAACGCAGTGAGTTTAAAGAAAACCAAATGCAAAATTAATTTTTAAAAAAAGTTACTGGATTATAATGGATTATAACCCATTTTAATAATCTAATTACAAGTAATCCAGATTACATTTAAATTAATCTGTTACTATTTGTTCCATGGATTTATCATCCAACGTTAATACCATCATTCATGCATATCTTACATGCATTATAAACATTAGAAATGAATGTAGACATGAGCCTTTGACGGAAAATATTTTATATAACTTAACTTATCCATCATAAAAGTAGTCAAATAGGCGAAAATCTTGCATTATTAAAAAAAATGCATATGATTGAGTTTGTGCATTTTAATGAAATAGAAACGGATAGCAATAAGCAAGAAATATGCTGTTTAAACTGCATCAAACTATGCCGCAGCTACATGTTATGGCTAACAAATGTAGATCACTGATTTATGTACCACGTGACACGTCTCCAGCCAATCAGCGCTCGATTGTACACCCGGAAATGGAGTCCGTTTAATGTCCTAGATTCCTTTCCAGGTCTCAGTCATAATTCTGTGCGATGTCCTTGCAGAATATGAATGCGTAACGATGGTGTTGACGGTGCGTTGGACTGTGTTTAACAATATTGGACACCCGGAAGCTCGTCGGCTTGAATAAGGCGACGTTTTTACGGAGGGACATTTTTGCAAAAAAAAAAAGAGAAAACAATGAGGCCTAATAGGAGAGATGAGGAACAAGTGTCAAGCTGAGGAATTCAACACACAGCAGGTGAGCTGTAAATACTTAACGCTGCTTAAAGAAAGAATTTCTGAAGCGTGTTCCATGCATTACAGCACGTCAGGTTGTATTTCCGCAGCCATCGAACTATATGACACGACAGTCTCGGTGTGTGTTGACTGGTAAGGTTATTTCATGTTGGTGCATGTTTGACTGTCACAATGAAAGTTGAATAGTTTGTTTGTGAAACAGTTGTCGCCGCCACACCCCTTTTTTATCACACAGTAGCAACCATTGCTATGACAACCCCTCCGAATTAACGGGCTACAGCCATTTCTATAGCAACCACCCTGGATCACCTAGCTAGAGCGGTTGCCAGGGCAACGGACGTTTGTTTAGTTCTTGGCTTTGTCTGGATTTATTTTTCAGAAACTGCATTAAAATTACAAATCATTTTAATGCATATATTTTATGGAAAATGTGCTTTAAATTCTGAACTACAAGGTAATTTTTATATTTAATGTGCAGTTTAAAAGAAAAATACTGGGTGATGTAAATGTAACTAAAATTCCTGGGGGGGGGCGCATGCTGGTTTAGCATAATGTGTTATTGTTTAATGATAAGTAGTGAAGCAGCTTTAAAACTGTACAGTAATATTAGAATAATTATTAAGTTCGACATGGAAATTATTTTGTAAAATGTAAATCTTATTTAAAAGTTATTTTGAAAAAATAAACATTTCAGCCATACTGACTAGTATTAGAGGCTTTTTCCTTATTAAAATAGAGAGTGCAAGTGTTAGTGGATCATTTATTTACATAAAAAAAGAAAATGAGTGATAAAATAGTATTAGAATAGAGAGTTTAGAGGGCCAAAAGAAGATGGGAGAGGTGAGTTTTTAGCTGTTTCTTGAAGATGGCTAAGGACTGGTGGTCAGGTGAGGAAGCAGTTAATGTAAAAAACATATTTAACTTAAAGTTATGCAAAAAAATAATCATTTTATTTTTTTTTTCTAGGCATGTCCTCACAAATGCAGGCGTTTTCCTCTCCCTCTGTGTCTTCCAGTGGCCTGTCCCGCTCCAAGAAACTGAAGTTGGAAAACCATGCGTGGAATGTGAGCAGCCAATCAGGTGAGAGCAGCTACTGCCAGCACAGCCCGAAGCAGCTGAATGGCTCCTCCCCCTCCACATCTGGATTCAACCCCAACTACAACTCCTCCAATGTGGTCTTTCCTCCTTCTGGAGGCTCGCGGGAACAGACAGTGGTACGTGCCGCAGACAGCACCGGCAGCGTCCCGGAGCCTTCATCATCCTCCTCGTCATCATCCACATCCAGTCAGCGTGGAAAAGACGCGGGCTCCACCTCTCTGACATGTGAGGGCTATCAGAAACAGGGCAGTCTGAAGCGGAAAAGTGAGGAGGTGGACAGCAGTGACAGTGTGCAGATTTTGGAGGAGCTGTCAGCTCCTGTGCTCCCCAACCGTGTGGCCGGAGGTGGAGGCAACGCCACGGCTCAGTCCATCGCTCATTCCACGTCCACCACCAAGAGCAGCAACTCCCACAGTGAGGGCGACTACCAGCTGGTGCAGCACGAGATCCTCTGCTCTGTCTCCAACAGCTACGAGGTTCTGGAGTTCCTTGGCCGGGGGACGTTTGGACAGGTCGCGAAATGCTGGAAGCGTGGAACCAATGAGATCATGGCCATTAAGATTCTCAAGAATCATCCGTCTTATGCTCGCCAGGGTCAAATAGAGGTGAGCAGTAAACCAGTATCAAAACCTTTCCCAATAATTGTATTTAAGTGCTGTAAATGACTGAAGCTCTTTTGTGCCTTAAGTGTAAATCAAAAAAATAAATAAGAGATATTCAGAGATATAAAGCTGCAATTAAGAATTATTCGTAGTTGTGCGCTAGCAACAGCAATATGGACTTTATTCAGCCCGCCGTCATTTAAATTCGAAACCGAGGCTGTGAGGGATATGAGATAATGACGACAGAGTTTACGGTGAAAAAAATGACTGAACTTTGGCAAGAACATGACTTCACAACATAACATCAAAGACATACCACAGTCAAAGTGACAAAGAAAAAATTGATCGCTGAACTATCTTCGCTCAGACACTTTACTGCAAACATTTACTTATTATGTTAGAAATAATCTCTATGTATTTAGATTGTAGGCTATTAATTAACTTTCTTTTTTCTTTTTATATGAAAAAGTGATTGTATTTTTTTCCTTATTAAAAAATTCTTGTTTTATGTTTTTCTTAAACAGCCTACCAAATGTTTGATCAGGTTAACCTTCTCAAATAAACACAGTTTGAGACATAACAAACGTAATGAATTTCACAATATAAATTAAAAGATAGCCTATAAATATTAATATATTAAGCCTATCATTTGGAACAGCAAAGATTTTTTTTTGTGTACACTCGCAATATCAACAACCTTTTTTTAAATAGGCTACAGAAAACAAACAGTGTGGCTTTCTGCAGTCTGGATTTTGAGCAGAGTTAAATATTACAATAATAATGTAAAAGTTAATGTAAAAATTAAAAAAGGACTGTGGCATTCAACCTGTCATTCTTAACACAAAAAACAGCAATAAAAGTAGGCTTTGATGTGTTTGAACCTCTAATTAATCGATTTAATGAGACATTTGTTTAAATTAAAATTTAAATTAAATTGTTTTGATTTGATTTTCAATATGCATTCAATAGGATTTGATTCAATATGATCAATGTTTATTATTAAGCGAGAATTCCCTGTCATTCCTATATGACAGCGCGGCAGTTTGCGATGGCTCGCTGAAAAAAGGCACACAAGCAAGTCATTTTGAAACATCAAGACAAATAAAATAAAGAAAAAAAAGCAGAAATTAATGAGCAGTGAGTAAATATTTGAGACAGTGGAGCTTAAGAGCAGGAAGAAGCAATAGGTTTTTGTAGTCCACACAGCCATGTCTTGTTGTTGCGATTTCCTGGTTACCCTCACAGCCTTGTTTTCGAATCAAAATGGCAGCGGGCTGAATAAGGCTTATATAGTTTTATAAAAACAAATATATAAAGTTGCAATTACGGAATTTAGGAGCCAGATTATTCAAGGCCTCATAAGTGAGCATGATTATTTTAATCAATACAAAAACAGGAAGCCAGTGCAGTTTTTCCAAGACAAGTGTAATGTGCTCCCTTGCAGTGGTCCTAGTCAGTATTCTAGCAGATGAATTTTGTACCAACTATAATTTACAAATTACAGCCAGCAAAGCATTACAATAATCAATGCATGAAAACACAAAAGTATTGATTAACTTTTCAGCCACAGAAAATGTCAACATGGGACATATTTTGGCAATGTTTCTGAGATGAAAAAAGATGTTTTGACTGTATTACAAACATGTGCTTCCAATGTTAAGTTGGCGTCAAATATCACCCCCAAATTTTTGTTTTGTTGGGGAACTGTAAAGCAGAGCCATCCAGGTCCAATGTTACGAACTCTGCAACTGGTGAGGTGAACCATATCAGCATTACTTCAGTCTTAACACTGTTTAGACAGAGAAAATATTCTGACATCCATTTGTTAATCTCTGTAAAACATTGAGAAAGAAAAGAGAGAGGCATATTAACGTCAGGTTTTGAATGTGTGTAAATCTGAGTGTAATCGCCATAAAAGTGAAAGTTAAGACCAAGTGTTCTTAAAAGTTGGCCAAGTGGAAAAATATAAATACTAAAAAGTAAAGGGCCCAAAACTGAACCCTGGGGGACACCATAGTGCCCCACAACAACTTTAGACCTGCATCCACCCCTTACAACGATCAGAGAGATAGGACTTCAATGCAGTATCAGACACTCCAAATACAAGTCTCTAAACGGGTGATTAAAATAGAGTGATCTATGTAATCAGACAACCTTAACAGATCATTGGTGACCTTTACTAACGCTGTTGCAGTGCTGTGGAGATTACAAAATCCAGATAGAAGTGGCTCGAAAAGATGATTAGAAGAAAGATGTAAAAGCAATAAGAAGCAACTGTTTGTTTTAAAATTTTGGCAAAGGATGGAAGATTAAAGATTATCAGTTTTTAGTCATTGTCAGGTATACACATGCAATTAAGGGAAATAGTCGCATTTGTGAAGTTTGTCACAAGTAGCAGTTGTAAGTTATGTAGTCGCTTAGGAGAAGAAGCTTAAATTGTGAGATAGACGCAGTTGTGAAAAGTGAAGTCTCAATAATGAGAAATATTTGCAATGGGGAGATGCAATTGCTATTATGAGAAATAGTTTTGAGATATACAATCAATATTACAAGAAATAGTCGCATATGTGAGTTATGCAGTAGCTATTATTAGAAATAGTGGCAGTTGTGAAATATAGTAGCCTGGCTACCGCGACTGTAAAGCTCATAGTAGCTATAGTCTGGCAAAGCTACCTTACTACCCGCATTCTGGGAGGCGGGCTTAACCTGCGTCCATCAGATGCCTCTGTATACTACTGGACGAATCTACAACCAATCAGACCACTCATTCCTAAGACGTGCAAGCCGACGGAACTTGAAGACACCGTAACCAATTGTAGCTAGCTTCATTAAAGCAGTAGGAAAATGTCTTTGCTTACTTTAATTACTTCTGCTCCGTTTTCAAAGAAAACCTGTCTTTCTCAAAACAGCTGCAACAGCAGAGTCGAACGATTGTTGCTGCTCGGTACACGCCATTTTTAAAGGCTGGTATGGTCACAGGGAGCTCGTTTCTCATTGGTTCCCACTTTTTTGGGAGTCTGAAATGCTCTAAAACGACAGCTTGGTCAGACTAACTTTGCTCGCGAACAGAATGTAGCGCCAAAGGAAGTATGGGCGGGCCCAGGCTAGAAATTTAGTTATTATTAGGAGAAATACTTCACTGTTGTGAGATATGCATTCGGTGTAATGGTGATATATGCAGTAACTATTAAAAGAAATAGTTAAAATTGCAAAAATAATCAGGATTACAAGATTTAAAGTGAGGTGCTAAGTTGCAATTGTGATGTATATTGTCAAAAGTACTGGTATTAGTCACATTTGAAAGATGTATATTAAATAAAAGTTGAATACAGGAAATACAGTTTTAATAATTTTTTACTTTGGTGTGAAACAGAATTGCTATTAATTATGTGCTTGATACAGATATATTTAAATGCAATGAACTCAATCCTGTCCTATTAAAGGTGAGCATCCTCAGTCGTCTGAGCACAGAGAATGCAGATGAGTTCAACTTTGTGCGCTCTTACGAGTGCTTCCAGCACAAGAACCACACGTGTCTGGTGTTTGAGATGCTGGAGCAGAACCTCTATGACTTCCTCAAGCACAGCAAGTTCAGTCCACTGCTCCTCAAATGTATTCGGCCAGTCCTGCAGCAGGTTGCCACGGCGCTGATGAAGCTGAAGAGCTTGGGTCTCATTCACGCTGATCTGAAGCCTGAAAACATCATGCTGGTGGACCCCATCAGACAGCCCTACAGAGTCAAAGTCATTGACTTCGGTTCAGCAAGTCATGTCTCGAAGGCGGTGTGCTCAACCTACCTGCAGTCTAGATACTACCGGTAAGACATGTTTGATGTTAAAGGAATGGACAAATGGTTGCACTTTTACATTTGTGCATTTACAACCTAAAGTGTGTCCAACGAGTAACTATAAAAAAAAACTTTACATTTGTTCTCAAAAATCTAAATATTTCGTAAATTTAGTTTTTAAATATTAAATAAGAAAAATGTGTTTTAGCACTTTTTAGAAGTGAAAAATGCATTGGCTAGAAATCTAAAATGACCAGATATCCATATACATATACCTCTAATATATCCTTCATCCATAAATATATTTTTTTTACTGTATATCATAGGTATCTCCTTACCTGTAATTCTCCAATCTTATACACTTTAGAATATTATATGTCAGCGAGATAAAGCTAATTTATTAATCAAGGTGTTGGAATTTGCCTGTTGTGGTGTAGAGCTCCTGAGATTATTCTGGGCCTACCTTTCTGTGAGGCTATTGACATGTGGTCACTGGGTTGTGTCATTGCTGAGCTGTTTCTGGGCTGGCCTTTGTATCCAGGAGCCTCAGAATATGATCAGGTCAGTAATGAGGTTTTGTTTGCCTAAACCTAATCAGTTCTGTGGTAAATTAATTAGTTGTATTTGAAATTTAATTAAGAAGGCTTTTAATAGATTTGGCAACAAAAGGGGTCGCTAACATATGATGAGTCATGCCAGTACCGGTAAACTAACAATAATGGCAAAAATATTAGTTTATTACTTGTAAATTATCACATACACCAAATACAGATTAGTTATCTTTCTCTGCATATACTACTTGGCTACAAACATTTGTCCATCTGTGAAAATGGATAAATAATCTCCATTTTATGTATATCCCTACAGATTCGGTATATTTCCCAGACTCAAGGTTTGCCAGCTGAGTATCTCCTGAGCGCCGGCACTAAAACCAGCCGCTTCTTTCACAGAGGCCCAGACTCCAGCTACCCTCTCTGGAGACTCAAGGCATGTCCCACTTAAAGCACTGCTGTGTGTTTTATGTTCAAAGACATCAGCGCTCAATTCGTGATTGAACGCTTTCCTCACTGATGTGTTTCTGTTTTTAGACTCCTGCAGAGCACGAGGCAGAGTTTGGAATAAAGTCTAAAGAGGCTCGCAAATACATTTTTAACTGCCTTGATGACATGATGCAGGTAATGTTATATCTTTAATAATTAGACTTGTGTATGTGTATATATATTGTGTGTGTATATATTGTAATAATATTTAACAATATTGCTATTTTTCCTGTTTTTTTATTTTTGGGTGAGCATGTGACTTCTTTAAGAAATTGTTTCTTTTGTGATTGTATAAGCAAGGTGTTGAATATTAAATAGGCACTGATTGGTTATCAAATCATAAAAGAGGTAATTCACATATTAAAATCATGGTACAGTTGCAAAACAGCCTGTTAGTTTCTGGGTGTCAGAGTAAATGAGCATGTAAAACCTAATTATAATTAAAATCATGACTAAATTAATTAATAAACAGTTAAGTGAGCTTAAAATAATGCAGTTCCCTTTCAGTCGGTCACTTCGACATCACGTCGGTGACCGACGAATAGGAATCTCACTTCGAGATGCCAAAACAACTCTGCGTGTATGCAAACACGCCAATGATTTTCATTGGCATACGCTGATTAGAATCAGCTGAACCCAATCGCAGCGAGTGTATAAGTAGGTCAGCAGATCTAGCTTTCATAAGCTTTTCGCTTCGGAGCTGAGCAATTCATGCAAACGTTCCAGAAGCCATTCTACTCTGCGAAACGACGGAGAAGGGCTGGTGTTACGGTGTTTTAGCGACGGTGGTTCCAGTCGAGTGGCGGTAACAATTGTATCTGCATTGTTTACCGAGCGACCATCTTCCCTGTTGGCTTCAGCCTTTCACAAAAAGAGCAAAGCTAAAAGAGTACTCACGGGTGGTATGTCTTTTCAAAGGCTTCTACCTCCTGGCAGGGTAACCCGTCGCTCCCCTCTCGGGCCTGTAAGCACTCTGATCGATGATGCTTACAAAGCTTGTGGAGACACTGCGTCGTCCGTACACGCCATGGCGTTGTTGCAAGTCCATCAGGCCAAGGCATTGAAGGCTTTGCACAAGGGTGCCCATGACTCAGAAGTTCTCTCCGAGCTTTGTGCCGCGAGAGACCTCTCGCTTTGTGCGACGAAGGTTACGGCGCGTGCCCTGGGTCGTGCGATGTCCGCTATGGTGGTCCAACAGTGCCATCTGTGGCTGTGTCTTGCTGATATGCACGATGCAGACAAGATTAGATTCTTGAATGCTACCGTGTCGCAGACCGGCCTCTTTGGCGACGCGGTGGAGACTTTCACCCAGCAGTTCTGCACCGCCCAGAAGCAGACTGAGGCGATTCGTCACATCTTGCCACTCATGATGAGCGTCCAGCTGCTGCCTCCCCCTGCGGCCGCCCCCACTCCTCCCCAGCCCCAGCAGCAACAGTCCCATCAGTCGCGTCGAGGAGCCGGCCGTGGAGGTCCCACCCAGCCTGTCCAAGCCCCTGCAGGACCTGGTGGCAAGAGGAAATGCAAGCGGCCCTAGGACAGGCAGCCCAGGTATGGAAGGAGTTGCTCTCCTCTTCATTTTAGGACGAACCAATGGACTCCCAGCCTCACTTCTGCCGGAACGCAGGTAGCTTGCACACACATACACATGCAGGCCTCCCTCCGAACTGGCTCAGAGATGCTCGGACAGGACCCCTGCGTTCCCCCTCGCTGCCCCACCTCCGGCACCCCGGTGGTCTCGATGGTGCCTCTTGCTCGGTTCTTAGATGCCTGGATAGGGCTCAGGCCATTTCGATGGCTCATCCACACCATTCGGCTCAGTTATGCGATTCAGTTCAGTGCGGGTGTTCGCTTCACGATGGTGAATGCAGACAATGCCCCTGTCCTGCGTGCAGAGATTGCTACTCTTCTGATGAAGAGAGCAATATAGCCCGTCCCTCCAACCGATATGAGGACAGGGTTTTACAGCCCATACTTCATAGTGCTCAAGAAAGGTGGTGGGTTACAACCGATCCTGGATCTGCGAGTCTTGACTCGAGCTCTTCACAGGCTTCCGTTCAAGATGTTGACGCCGAAACGGACACGGAGGTTCTAAGTGGCCTACCTCAAGGGGTAGTTGACACTATTTCTTCAGCGAGAGCACCTTCTACTAGAGCTGCCTACGAGTTGAAATGGAACCTGTTCGTCGATTGGTGCTCTTCTCGACGAGAAGAACCCTGGACATGCCCAATCAGAGCCGTGCTTCTCTTTCTGCAGCAAGGGTTGGAGCGAAGGCTGTCTCCCTCCAATCTTAAAGTCTATGTGGCTGCTATCGCTGCAAACCATGACCTTGTCCATGGCAGGTCTGTGGGTAAGCATGATCTGATCATCAGGTTCCTTAGGGGGGCTAGGAGGTTGAATCCTCCTCGGCCTCCTACTGTACCCTCTTGGGATCTCTCTCTCTGTGCTAAGAGCATTGAGAGAGATTGAGCCTTTGAGCCTTTGCCAGCAGTCGAGTTTAAGTTTTTACTTTAATACATTTATATATATATTTTTTTAATATATATATTATTTTTGAATAATTAAAAATCATATTTTGAAACTTATAATATTGCCCGGTTTAAGTTAGTTCTTTCTCACACTCCAGGTCAACATGACTAACCTGGAGGGCACGGACATCTTGGCGGAGAAGGCTGATCGGAGGGAGTTTATTGACCTGCTAAAGAAAATGCTAACTCTAGATGCAGATAAGCGGATCACGCCCACCAAGACCCTCAACCACCCGTTTGTGACAATGGCTCACCTGCTTCACTTCCCACACAGCTCACAGTAAGTCCTGCTCTGCTGACCAGTTTATTATCTACATATGATGTAGATATAATATCCACATCTCTCCCAGTACTCCTCTGATGTCGCTAATGTCAGTACCGCCCTCTCTTGTTGTGCAGCGTGAAGTCCTGCTTCCAAAACATGGAGATCTGCAAGCGCAGGTGCACCGCTTTCGACAACAACAAGAACCTGTTTGCCAGCCACAACGCCCCCAGCGCAGCTGCCAACCTCACCGTCACCTTCAGCAGTCAACTCAATCAGCACAGCCAGGTGTGTGCTACTGTAGATGCATTACGAGAAACTTAATTTGTTTGAAATGCTTTTCCTCTCAGTTTGTTGCTTGTGGTGATTAAACAAAAAAGAATAGAATTGTACGAGTGAATATAACTTGTATTGTCAAACTGCTGTAGTGTTTTAAAGGAATGGTTCACCTAAAAGTGACAGTTCTGTCATCATTTATTCACGCTCATGAAATTCCAAACTTCTATTATGGTTTTTGATTAAGCTCTTTTTCATTCAATAGTCATTTTCTAGTGGCCAATCTCCCAAAAGGATTACAAAATCCCATAAATTTAATCTGACACTATGTTCCAATTTTCTGAAGTGATATAATTGCTGTTGATTTGTGATCAGTGAGTGTAATAATCTGATTAGTCTGGTTCATTCACAAACCAGACTGATCCAGATCTCATATTCAGCTCTTTTGACTCACTGATTTGGTTCACTTAGTCATTTGGCTCACTAGATTACCAGTGAATTTGAATAAACTTTCTCACAAAGCTACTGTATAATTTAATTGTGATATAGCGGTGTTATATTAGTATTATTTATATGCTAATGTTATAGTATTCATTATGATTTTAAAATTTTCTTTATTTATATATAATATATTTTCATTTAAATTTTAGTTTAAAACAATGTAGTTTTGTGATGTTATTTTTGATTGTTTGTTTGTTTTTATATTTTACATTTGCATTTTTATAAATATTTTACTTTTAACATTTCAACTTATATCAGGTTATTGCCAAGGCACATTTCTGTTTTTAATGTAATATTAAAAAACATTCATTTATGTATATTATATTTATATTATATTATATATTATTTATATATTTAATTTCAGCTTAATTTCAATTGACAGAAATTATTTTAATACTCATAGTAAAAACACTGGAATACAATGTACAAGTCATATGAACTGTTTTTTTTTTTTTTTTTGAGCTTAAAAGATGTGGTCAAATATAAATTGTCTGCATAAAGAGGTTTGGAACAGCCTGCTTTATACAACATCAGTACTGTCATTTGTAGATGAACTACTGCTTTAAAGTGTAGTATGCATGCTATATTAAGATCTTAGTGCTATTTCTGTGCTTAGTCAGTGTTGTTAAGAATCTCCCTCTCTTTCTGTAACTGCCAGATGGCCTCCACGGGGGGCCAGTCCCTGTCTCTTAGCAGCAACGTCCCTTTACTGAACTACCAGCCTGGCCTGTACCAGCAGGCCACTATAAATATACCAGGCCTGGCTCAGCAGAGTATGCCATTGCAGGCTCGCCCTACTCAGCTGTGTGCCCAGACAGAGCCCTTCCAGCAAACCCTCATTGTGTGCCCTCCTACCATTCAGGGTGAGCCTGTACCCGACCCTACCTCTCTGTCCAGACCCACTTCTCCCTACTCTTTACCCTCCGTTCCTTTAGACTCGTACTGCTTCCGGATGCATTTGAACTGAATCATGTTTGATTCCCCAGGGCTGCAGACCTCAAATAAACACGCTGGATATCCAGTAAGAATGGATAACTCTGTTCCCATAGTGCCCCAGAACCAGTCCACACAGCCTCTACACATTCCGCCCAGCATGCTCACACAGGTAGGCATCATGTTTGTGTGTTCATCTGAATGTGTTACACTATTTTATAGTTTTTCTGTTCTTGTGATTTCCTCCCTGTTAGCACTGATTGAGTGTTTTTTCCTAAATCGCCTTTTTCCTCATTAATGTGCAACAAGAATTACAGCGAAGACTAAAAACAAAAGAGTAGGTTGTTTTAAATTCATTCAGAGTGGGTGTAACAAGAACTATGAACAGGAAAATATTATCTTTTGGTTTTTACATTGAATTGTATTCTGTCTTATTTAGTTTTACATTTCAGTGAATCAGAAAGAGAAGTCACAATTTATTCCGTCACCAACCATTTTTAATTTGTGACTTTTGGACGACCTCTGACATATTTTCTTCGTTTTGTCACTATTGATGACGGTGGTGGAAAGTCTTGGCAAGTCACTTTCTCCGTCAGCTCAGTCAGCGTGTTGTAACCGCTCCACCCTTTCCTCCGTCCTCAGTTCCTCCACACATCCCTCTATCCCTTCCCCAACCAGAGCAGCAGCAGCACGCCTCTGACGGTCGCCTCCCTGCGTCTTCCAGTGGCAGGAATGACGCCGCTGGCCTTGGGCTCTCGGCGTCTGGAGCAGAATGCCACTATGCTGGTAAACCTGCGCCCTTGCAGTGTGATGCCTACTTCCTCTTCCTTCCTCTCCTATTCTTTTACCTTCTTTGCATGTTGCATTTCTAGCCAAAACGTCTGAGATAGCATACCAAACAGCTATTGCCAAGAAAATATGTTTTTCTAGTTAATGGGCTGCATGCAAAAACAATACTCTGCATCCGTGTAGCATACTTCACAATAAAAGACTCCGTTCACACCGAGCACAATAACTATGAAGATAACGATAACTATTTTTGCATCCACACCAGCGAACAATATCGTCTGTTAATTATAAGCTCGTGATAGCAGGATTGATTCTGATTCTGATTGATTCTGGCTGTCAATGTTTCTATCATTCATCAACTGAAAAAAAAACGTTCAGTCAATATTGTTTCTCTGTGCCTTTATTGGTATGGACGCTGCTATTGGAATCAATTTCACAATTATTTTTTCCAGGTAATGAATGATGCAAAAATGAATGCTTACTGAATCATCTGGCTCACTTAAACTGCAAGTTATTGTTTTCACTTAATAGTATTATTTTAATAGTAACAGTATTTTTGTTAAATAATAGTAAATATATTTACTTAACAGTAACAAAAAAATTTACATACATGCAGTAAGTATTTATAGAAGCATTCACATGTTCATTTGTGTACTCTACCCTTCTGAAATTAAGCTGGAAATAGCTGGTTTTAGCTGGTCGTTCCAGCTGGTCTCCCAGCTAAGACCAGCCTGGCAAGCTGGAAACGTTGCCAAAACCCCTCTAAAACCAGCTTGCTGACCAGCTAAAACCAGGCTGGTCCCCCAGCTAAAACCAGCCAACCAGCCTAAGCTGGTTTTAGCTGTTTTTTTCCGCAGGGTAACTAATAACTAATGTAAATTGTGTGCACGTTGCTGTTACTCCGTGATGATATGAATGCAGCTGTGATTTAAAGCTATCAAATGAATTGATGTGATTTGCTATTTGCCCTCATTTCTTTAGGAGTTTTATGGTGGAAAGTGGCTGTTTTGATTTGTTTTCTTCTTTCTTCACCTATCAATCATGATTTAACAAGGCGTTTTTCTCTTGGACTCGTGCTGCATCTCTTCTGGGCCCCAGGGCTCAATCCAGTGAAGCATGGCTGCTTGACTCTATGCAATCCAAATGATTTCTCTTTCCACAGACCCACTCCTGTGGCACCAAATGTCTCCCCATTGACTCATTCTCCTGTTTTCCTTCCACTGCTAACCAGTCATTTCCTCTCTATGCAGATAAATGGACTGGCATCCGTAACTCGTCACTTGTGTTGCTTTGGTAATCACTTTGAGTTAAATTCCCTGCGCAATTGTAGTTGTTTTCCTGTGTGTTTTGAATCTATTCTTCTCTCTTATAAAAAAGGCTGATCTGCTCAAACTCTATCATGATTTTCTGACTCCCGTTTCCCCTTTAAGCATGAAAGATTCACGATTAGCAAAATAATAAAGATGAAAATTGAAACTGACTTTCTCGCTGTGTTTTGTTTTAATGAAGTTCTGTGATTTTAAGAGCTTGTAGGACAGGAAGAGATTGAACGCAGACAGACCGAGCGTCACTGAGCTGAATGTACTCATTATGCATCTGTCAATCAAAGTGCATCAATGTTTTAAAGCCTGTTTACTACAAGATTGACAGCAAAAAGGAGCTATATGAAAAGCAATTGTTGACAAAATGTGTGCGTGTATTTCATATTTATGCTGTACCTGCCCAGCACTATTCTAATACAAAAGTCTTGCTCTTATTGATACAGTCTCATCTGTACTGTCATAATTTAGTTTGAACCACAGTTCACCTGCTTGGACATGAATTTTCTGGCAAAATGGTTTTGTTCACCTGTCATTGTGTATGTGTTTTAGCAGGGCTGGCCAGCAGGGACTCAGCAGATCCTCATTCCCTCATCATGGCAGCAGATGTCAGGCATGACCATGCACAATCCCAGCCAACCTGTGCTCTCCGACTCACCCATGAGCTCTCTGCTCTCAGACAGCAGCACACAGCAGAACAGTAGCTGGAGGTCAGAAATGCCCACACAGCAGTTTACACTTCAGCTTCAGCTGCAAACCTGGAGACATTCAACCATCAAGTCTGCTTTGTGAACCTCACAAAACATGTCAAACTTATCCTATTTTATACCTCAAAATCCAAATATTACTTTTTTTTTTTTTATTAATTTTTTATAATATATTTATTATTTATATGTGTATTTGTTCATAATAATAATAATAATTGTAGTAGTAGTTGTAGTAAACATAATGTTGTTATTATTATTATATTACAATTATTAATGGATAATTTAGTAATTATTGTAGTTATTGTGTTTAGTATTAGTATTATAAGTCAGCTGAAAATAGAAGGGAAAGTAATATTGGTTTCAATAAAAAAATTATAACCTACATTAGTAGTAGTATTATTAATATATAACAATGAATTACAGGTACTCTTGTTATAATAATTAATATGATTTAATTCAATATTAATTATTGTAGTAAATATTTTTATAAATATTGTTTGTTTTTATTTTTATTAGTCTGCTCAAAATAGAAAAACATATATAATTAAATAATAATAATAATTATTATTATTATTATTATATAACAATGAGTAAATACTTATTGTGATATTATTATTATTATTATTATTAGGGCTCCAGACGGCAACCATTTTTTCTGCTGATGCAACAAAATTTTGTGGTGGTTGCACATTATAGTAATTATGTAATTATCTAATTATAGTAAATATGCAATGTTATGTTTTTCATATAAAAATTAGATTTCACATATTTCTGTTCCTAAAATAATAAAAGTAAGTTTTGCATTATTCCTTGCTTAACTGTCAAATGAGCCCTGTGTTATTATTAAGATTTAGAATATAATTCTCAAGACAGTAAGGTTAGAACATCATACCAGATTATATCTTTGAGTTATTTTATTTATGCGTATTTAAATGAAAAAATAGCAAATGTAAAATTATACTGTATTAAAAATATGACATGCTGCTGCTGCAAAAAACTGATTTTTACGAATTGCAGATAGCTAATTACCAATTACAGTTCTCAAAACAGCATTCATTTAATACACTCTCCCAGGGGTCGACATGGAGGTCAGTGCGATGGGACTCAGCAGGGCTCTGCACAGGGGCGTAACGTGGGCACACAGCCCTCCCACACAGGGGCAGCCAGCAGTCGAACACAGCAGAGCAGAGTGAAGAGGTCGAAAGGTCGACATGCTGAGAGCAAAGCCAGGTAATGCTGTTGATGAGCCTCAGGATGAGCAACAATTTCAAACAAGTGTCTGGATAGTGTTACATAGATTACAAAACATTGCATAATAAATTAGTTGATTTAAACTGTCCAAAATATGGTACTGTGTGCTCAATTAAAATCAGTTTTCTTTTACAGACCCACATCATCCCAGCAGCCGGCTTCTTCAGCAGCGCACAGCTGCGGTGATGCGTCCCAGCCCATCATCATCTCTGACACGCCCAGCCCTGCTGTCAGCATCATTACCATCCACAGCGACACCGAGGACGAGGACGACAGGAAGTATCCTCCTGAAAGGTGCAACATCACTTCCACATCCCAACCAAAACTCTTACTGTAGTTATATTGTACTTAGGGTGTGTGTGCATTTGTTTGTTTATTGGGTATTTAGTATTTTTCTTGTTGAACTGTATTACTGGATATTTATTTTTTAATTTTTATTTGTTTATTAATTGGGATTTTCTATATATAATTTCCATGTATTTTTAAACAAAAAATTCCTAGAAATACAGAAGTATGGTCAACTTAGTTTGGAAAAACAAACAAAACTAAACAAAAAACACATAAATAAATTTGATGGCTGAGGTGCCAAAGCACCAGGTCGCTGTGCATGCACAACTGATCCCACTGATGGGTGCGTTGAGAAAGCGAGCCTTCCCAGCGCCCGGCACCTGCGCCAGGTTCAGCTAGAGATGTTGCTCCTGGACCACCGTGGTGGGCCCGCGCTGTCACTTTCGTCGCATGGAGAGGGAAGTCAGTTGCAGCGCAGAGTTCCTGCATTGCCCCCTGGTAAGGACCACTCTCGTGCAGGTGTTTCAACGCCTTGGCCTTCTAGACCTGCAGTGTTGCCATCGCGTGCAGGGTGGTAGCAGTCTATCCAGCGACATAGTAAGCCTTGCCTGCCAGGGCGGACGACAGCTTATATGCCTTGGACGGGAGCCGTGGCTGACCCCGCCAGGCGGAGGCACCGTGTGGGCACAAGTGCACCGCGACAGCAAGCTCTACCTGAGGGATCGCCACGTACCCCTTGGCTGCATCGCCGTCAAGAGTGGCGAGGGGCGCAGGCGTGATGAGTACAGGACCCGCCACCACCTTGTCAGCTTTTCGTGCACCTCTGGGAAGTAAGGCACTGGCGCTCCCAGAAACCAAACCCGTGAAGGGTTGGCGGAAGGTGCACAGGGCACCTCCAAACCGATTCCTGCCACGGAGGAACATAGTCGACAGTTCAGCATCTGCCGTGGACGGGGCAGACCTCCCGACGCGGTTTCCGACTCACCGTCTGACTCTGATGCTGCCAAAGACATCTCACCCTTATGGGGTGCCCCGAAGGACACACTCGGCCCTGTTACTGGGGGGAGGACCACGGGACTACAAGGTCCACCAGAAAAACGTGGAAAAAAACAGAAAAACTGCTCTTTCTCCCGGATTGCCCAGCGAAGACCTTACGCGGTAACTCTGTGCACTCAGAGGTCTTTGCTCGATGGAATGCAATATGACTGGCACAGCCAGCCTTGAAAAAGGCCACCAGCCCGCAGGATCCGCTGACAGCCGCCCAGTGAACGTTGTCAGATGAGCAGAGCAGAAGATCGCAGGAACTCTTTTGAATAAGGACGCTCCACTTCTCCAATCGCAAGTCGAGGGGGTCTCCAGCTCAGAACGGCGAAGGCTCTGAAGTGAAAATCTGCATGTGCACTGCGATCGTGCCCTCTTATACTCACGTAGTGATGAGGTGCACCTGAGCGCAATCAAGTGCACGCCAATATTCATTGGCCTTTTGTATTAAGCTCAAAGGCAATTGGTCTCTCTGGCGAGTTCCCATATGTAACGTTGAAGTGATTTGACTGAAAGGGTAACAAATGTTACTGTACCTTTAAAAATGTAAATGTAAATGGTAACAATATCTCACAAAACAGTTTTTCCTGTATTTTTGATCAATACAGCCTTGGTAAGTCTAAGAGATATGCTTCGGAAAGATGAGTTGACATGTTGTGTTGCTTGGCAGCTGTAGTGTGAACCAGCGTACAAACGTCATCAGCTGTGTGACTGTGCATGACTCCCAGGACTCTGACTCCTCCACCAGCACCCCCCTTACCCCCAAATGCCTTCCCAACTTCGCTGAGAACAACACGAACTCCAAGTCTCTAGCTGTGGTCAATCCATCAGTGAAAACACAGCTCTGGGATGGAGCATCAGGAGGTCAGTGAGATCATTCAATTCAATATCAATTCATTCAATAAATATTATTACAGTTTAAAATAACTAACATTTCTATTAAATGTTTTCTATTAAAGAAAATTGACTTCAAAATACAGTAATTTATTAAAAAGCAAAGGGGGGGTGGTTGTTACTGTACATTTTTACATGAAAATGACCTTATGTTGTGATTGGTTCACCACTTTCCATGTGAAATGAGTAAAAACATGTTAAAAATTGAATAGACGTGTATATATTATACATATGTAAGTGGTCATACGATAATGTATTGGTTGTACAGATTCAACCCTTTAAGATCTTTTTTTCTGTATTTGTAGAGCAAAGTACTAATAGCTCTGGGAAATCAAAGAAAGGAGCAGTCTTACAGTCCAGCGACCGGCATCAGAGAGTGGCATCAAACAGATCTCAGCCTCTCAACCTGAGCCAGGTACATCTGTACAAGTTATTAAAGACCACATGGCATCACAATTCAATTTTGTGGGTTTTAGTCAATGTCTTGTGTTTTTTTGAGGTCAAGATTTGGCGTCAGTGTGTGTGTGTTTTTTTTTTTTTTAAGAAATTCAGCAAGGATGCATTGATTAAATAAAAGGTTTCAGTAAAGAAATTAATAATGTTACAAAAGTTTCAAAAATAAAATAAAATAAATTTAAATTTAATTCATCAAAGAATCCTGAAAAATGCATCATGATTTCAATGAAAATATTAAGCAGCATAATTAAGATGTGATTCTGATCAGGGTTTTTACTGCTCAGTATTTTTGTGGAAATAGTGAGATTTGTTATGATTATTTTATGAACAGAAAGTTTAAAAAAATATTGTTATTTTAAAAAGTTGTTATTTGAAACAGAAAATCTAATATAATATATATATATAATATAATTGCTGGTTTTATTATTTTCTTTATTATAAATGTAACAAAAGAGACTTGATGATAAAATAATAAATATAATAAAATAATAATAATCTATACAGGTAGTGTATCTGGCCCACTTACTGTACCACTTACTTACTGCTTACTGTTAATGGCAAATAAAAAATAATAATTTTTTGTGTATTTATATTTATTAAATAGATTTTCATCAAGTGATTCACAAATTCGCACTTCTTCATTACATTAAATAAGCAAATTTGGCGTGCTGTCCGGGGAGCGAGCTGGGAGCTCGGCGGACCCCGAGCCCTGCTGAATAGTAGCCCTTGCGAGGGCAGAGCTTGGATAAATGAAATTAGGGATAATTAATTAGGGATAATTAATAGCTAGTGGGCGATAATACTAATGAGCGTCAATGGGTACCGGCTGTGCTGACACTCAGCGTGCTCTTCCCGAAACTATGTTAAAACATCCCTTCTTTATGCTTTTGATTCACTCAACAGGCTCAGCAATCAATGATGTCATCGCATGACCGTTCAGGGGGTGGATCACTAAGACGCCAACCCACCTACCCCCCTACAGGCCCCTCCCACTCTTACAGGCTTCATGAAGCATCGCTCTTTGGCTCGGCCTCCAGTCTGTATGCGTACCCTGCGTCTGCAGCCCTGGCCTCGGTGTCACAGGCCGTGGACCAGCTGCACAACTCTGCCAGTTCCTCCTGCTCCACTTCCTCCGGCAGGCACACACGCACCGCCGGCCCGTTCTCGGCCTCTCTGAGCCTTCTGCAGAAGAACAGTGCCATGGGTGTCATGTGTCAGGCTACAGCTCCATACCAGCAACAGCAGCAGCTGTCCACAACGTCCTACCAGCGGTCTGCAGCATTTCCCCTCAGCCAGAGGAAACTTAACCAGTACCCGTACCTGTGAGGAGCAGCCATCTGAACATGTGAAAACGCCAGGAAGGTGTCATGGATCTTCATGTGGAAATGCCATTTTATCCTTGCATATTTTATTTTAGTCTTATATTCATTTCAGTGCAGCACTTCTTGCATTTCAGATCATAAACTCCAAACTTTGAGCTGTTTCTTAAAATATCACCTGCAGAGAAGACTGGATGTCCAGAAAAACACATCACCTTAAAACACATCAAACTTTGTGTTTGAGTAGGAAAAGAAACATGGCTGTTCAGAATGGCATACTATCATACTGCTCTTGCTATTTTTTCCAAAGTGACTTACAAATGAGAAATACAACAGAGTGATTTATACTGATGGTATAACATTATACCAGAATTATATATTTTTTAACATTTTTTATTATTATTATTACTACTACTACTACATAATCTGCCTATGCTTTTGGGTGAAAACAATATTCTTTTTATTAAGATTTAAATAAAAAAAAAGATTTAAACTTTACGACTAAGCACCCTTTCCTCCAAATAATTATTAATGCCATAATGCAAAAATCTCATTCTTATTACTTTTAAGGTAAAATAATTTCATATTATATATATTGTTCATGTAAGTGGTTTTAAAAACAGTTTAAATCAAAACTATTTCTATTAGAATGTATTATTATTATTTTATTATTATTTATAATATAATTTTTACTTATTTTTTTTACTTGGAAATCTGCTTGCATACTGTATAAAAATTGCAAAACAATATTTTCCCCTACAGAACTCAATATGAGTATGGTTTGGTCACATGACATCAGTGTGGCATACTATTGTTAAAATTTTTTGGTGAACGCAGTATATACTGCCCAGTAAGCAGTGTGCTAGTATTCCATTCTGAACAGAGCCCATGTTGAACTGTGTGAAAATATTAATGATGTTTAAAATAGGCCACTTTTTTAAATCATGGATGAATTTACAGTGGGTACAGAAATTATTCTGGCCACCTTAAGTGTTTCACTCTTTGTTATATTGCAGCCATTTGCTAAAATCATTTAAGTTAATTTTTTCCCTCATTAATGTACACACAGCACCCCATACTGACAGAAAAACACAGAATTGTTGACAGTTTTGCAGATTTATTAAAAAAGGGAAACTGAAATATTACATGGTCCTAAGTATTCAGACCCTTTGCTCAGTATTTAGTAGAATCTAATACAGCCAAGACAGAGTCTTTTTGGGAAAGATTGAACAAATTTTTCACACCTGGATTTGAGGATCTTCTGACATTCCTCCTTGCAGATCCTCTCCAGTTCTTGAGTTTGGGCCACTCTGCCATAAAGCCCTGACTGGTGGAGGGCTTCAGTGATGGTTGACTTTCTACAACTTTCTTCCATCTTCCGACTGCATCTCTGGAGCTCAGCCACAGTGATCTTTGGGTTTTTCTTTACCTCTCTCACCAAGGCTCTCTCCTCCAATGGCTCAGTTTGGCCGGACCGCCAGCTTTAAGAACAGCTGGGCTTAAATTAAGGTGTAAAACCCTCTTAAGGATGATCAGAAGAAATGGACAGCAAGTTAAATATATGAATGTCACAGCAGGGTCTGAATACTTAAGACCATGTGATATTTCTTTTTTTAATAAATCTGCAAAAATGTCAACAATTCTGTGTTTTTCTCTCAAGATGGGGTGCTGTGTGTACATTGAGGAAAAAAATTAACATAAATGATTTTAGCAAATGGCTGCAATATAACGGAGTGAAAAATTTAAGGGGGTCTGAATACTTTCCGTACCCACTGTAATCTGATTTGATCTGGTAATTAGAGAATTATATTTCTTAAATATATGAGCTGTCTTTGGGATATGTGTCAGCAGACGAATATATCTACTAGAGCCGCTAAAATTATATTTAAACGTTTCATTGACTCCTGCCCAATTATAAAAATGTGTTGAAATGATACATAAGTGATGTCACTCTGACAAGGTTAAAGCATTCAGTTTGGCAGAACCAAATTTTATATTTGGGATGATTACGTTTGCAGCAGATTTTTAAGTGCAGGCAGCAAGACACGGATATCATCACTGACTGGAAAACTGAAGAAGCCAAAATACCAGAAAGTCAGCTAAATATGATATACAGCAGTTTATATATCACATTTAAGATGAAACGTATTCCTTGTTAAAATTGAAATGTTTATTATTATTATTATTATTAAACAGTTTGTTTACTCAGTCATAAAAGAATGATACAATAAGAATATGTTTGTTTTGCATATATAATGTTTAATAAGTGACAGAGCTCTGTAGTTGCACACTAAATAATCAAGGTTTTGCTTTCAGTATAACTTTCATTGTTCTTTATTTATTTACTGAGTATATGTGGGCTTCTAATAATGATGTATAAAAAACCTAATCATTTCATTTGAATTCGCTTCATTGTATAATTTCTTTTACATTGGTTTAAAGTATGGTTTTATTCGACTAGCACTTATGTTTATTATGCTTGTATTTGAAGTTTTCTCCATAAATTAAGAGTGACTTTGTCAGTGTGATTCGTCAGGTTGGTTACTTGTCATTTGTTTTGTAATTTCGTCAGCACAATATGATGTGTCTAAAAGATGATGGTTTGGATGTGTGCGGGTTTATGTGGTTTATGAGGACACAAATTTGTATAATGACATGGGTATAACATAGGTATTACAATATGTAGGTGTTCAGTGTCCCCATAATTCAAAAGGTTTAAAAAAACATATTAAACAGTGTTTTTTGAAAATCTAAAAATGCACACAGTTTTCTGTAAGGGGTAGGTTTAGATGTAGGGTCAGTGTAAGACAATACCACATACAGTCTGTAAAGTATAAACATCATTTCGCCTATGGAGAGTCCTCATAAATCACAAAAACCAACATGTGTGTGTGTGTGTGTGTGAACTTGCCCTGCTTGCACAGTGAAATCCGAGCAGGACCTCACAGATTATCAGACTAGTTAGATAGCGCTGAAACAGATGGTTAATATGTTAGCTGTTCATCTCAGTTGATGTTAGTGCACTTCATGTGTCGTTCTGAGCTTGTCTCGTGAATGTTGCCGGGGTTCTTGGCTTTGGTGCAATGATGGCTGTTTATACTGTTTTATCACCATGTGAAGTGGAGTGCAGAGTAGATGAAATCACAATAAACTTTCATCCTGAACACTGTGTGTGAGTCTGATAAATCTGAGGCTGCAGTAGCCAGCGGGTCGAGTGATGAATGAAGCCGCTTACTACGCTCTGGCTTTATTTTTATAATCTCTCTAAGGAGAATGTATTTTGGTCATAATCCATTGTCGCTGGATTGTCCATTGTGAGCCAGTTTGGCTTTTCTCCCACTGGTGCTATAAGAAATCATGCCTTTATGGACGGGTTTGGACTTGAACTCTCTATCCTCTGTGAGATATTTGTCTAACCATCCATCTATACATCCACTTTTCAAACAGACAGATAGACAGAAATGTAATAACTTTATATAATAAATCTAAATATATATATATATAATATTTTAAAAATATATACTGTATGTGCTTTATATATATATATAATAAATAAACAGTCACATATATATCCATATATGTATTCAAAAACTTCATACTTTTTTTTTTGGATGGTCATCGATTTATTTTGTTATTTAACAGCACTTTTATATATATTTAAAATATATATTTGTGGATGTAATCTAAATACTAATTCTCTACGAATAAGGCCAGATATTATGCAATATGCTCACCAGGATGATTAACTCCTGAGTAAATATAAGCATGTGGATAAACTAAGCCATTACACGCAATAACACACAGTATTATCGTCGTAGAACTCTGTAGACTCTGATGCTGCTGTGTGTGGATGTTTGAGCGCTGTGACATTGTGGAAGGACTCGCAGTGGGCTCCTGGCGTTGACACACATCTGCCAGGTGAAGGCTTGTGACAGACGCCCTCCCTGCAGCACTGTGGCCTCTGCAAGGGCCACCCAATGATAGCAGCACCCAGGAGACCTCACACTTGTTACCTGGAGTGATAATCTATGAGGCGCTAAAACAACGCTGCATCAGATCAAGGTTAAAACACAGCGTGAGGAGCTGGAGATACTTAGTGGTCTTCTTGTTCCTGAAAAAGTGAAAACTGTAAAACAGCCATGACCAAGGATAATGTTCTGGGTTATTATATAATATTGCATTGTATGTCATCAGTGGAACCCACATGACTTCACCAAGATGCTTCCTGTAGTGGAAAAACACCAATAATGCAGCGATTTATGAAGTAAAGCTCACATGGAAGTCGTTTTTTAAACTACGCGGCTTTCTGTTGTTCAAGTTTGCGTGACCACATTGCGGAATGTGTGTCATGGCTTTTTCCCTGACACGAAATTCACGATTTTGTGGATTTTGTATAACTGGATTTCTCAGACCGGAACTAATGGTAATTAACGGTAAACAATGTTATATGACCACAGCTCAGACCCTTACACTGTAATTCTAAAATGACTACCATTGAATAAAAATTCTAAACAAAAATGTAAACAGTAACTATATTTAGTACATTAAGATTAATCTAAGAAAACTGTGTCACTGTTGATTTCCATAAAGTGTCGCAAATTCGGTCGACTGGATTTAATGTATTGAATCTGGATTTCAAACTTTCCTTAAAGAGGTCTTTTTAAATTCTTTCAGTGTTGAAGTAAAGCTCCAGCTGCTCTCACTGGTTCAATTTGTATGTTATAAAGCGATGAGGATGCTTTTCGTACGTGAAGAAAAAAAAACTTTATTCAACAATTTGTCTCCTTGTGTCTCTCCACGTGATTTTAGTGCCATTTTGAAGAATATCATGCTGCGTCTGAAATCGCATATTGCTTAACTAGGTACTACATTTAGAACCGAACATACTACCCAACTGTTAAAAATTAGGTTCTGTATAGTATGAATGTGGGTAGTATGAATGGAATTCAGACGTACTACATCCGCCATATTAATGTTGTCACGTGTCATGCGTCGTCACGACAGCGCGACAATTGAAACTTTCAATAAGTCATCCGTTTATTTAGAATAAACAATTTATTTGTGTTAAACAAGTGGAATTTACTCATAATAAACAATGTTTTTTTTTCCTGAGGTACGTACATTAGAAATGTATTTTTTCGAATTAGAGGCCTCCTCTCCCGGAGCTTCATGGGATAGAAAAGTGTCCATGATATGCAGACTATAGAATTTGGCCGGAAGCAGTAGGTCATCTGGGTACGTCTCGCCTACTGAATTTCGAATACTATGAATTTGGACATACTACTCGCCTCACATACTGTTTTTTGCGTACTATATAGTAGGGAAGTAAGCGATTTCAGACGCAGCATCATTTTTGAGATGAAATGCGCACTCTCTTCTGTTGGCAGTTTATTTAAATATATTTATACGGTGGCCAAAAGAGCTCAACGCACTGCAACTTAAGAAAGCACATGCAAACAGAAACAAAACACATGCAAACAGAAAAAAATACATGCAAACAGAAAAAAAACGACAACACATTAAAAAAACATCTGCATCAGTCTGACAACACAGACGCTGCTAATTATCACAACGCAACCAAACACAGAAACATGAAACATGTTTTTAAAATAAACTCAACTTTTAGTTCAGCAACAACATCTCTGCTCTGACCAAACACCATGAAACAAATAATCAGGTCCCAGATAGGTTCGTCACTTTTTCAGGTCTGTGTTTTCTTGTTTGCAATGCATTGAGTTCTCTCGGCCATCGTATATTGTAAGATATTTTTTTAAAAACCCGGGCTGCTTGTGACTGTCCCATTGACTGCCAAGTAATGAACACTGTACAGAAAAGTATGAAAGACTTCGTGAAAAATAGTCCATCGGTTTTCATACAAAATATCTTAATTTTTGTGATGAACAAAGCTTTTACGGGTTTGAAATGACATGGTGGTAAGTGGTTAATAGATTAACACTTTAAATAGGCCTGCTTAACATTTCAATACAGCCCAAAGAAGTAAATTGTCTGAGTTTACATTACATTTACATTATTTTGTAACCCTAAACCTACATTTGTAAATTTGATATGTTTGGCATCCAGTGTTAAATTTAACTGCGGAGACACAGATATCGCCATAAAGGAATGCGTCATTGTGTTCGGTCATATCTTGCTAAGAGAAAGACCCGTGAATATACTTACTTATTGGACACATTGAGGTCGAGCATGCTCAGGCCCAAAGTAAGTCATGTCATGTCATGGAGCCTATGTCAATAATATGCCTACCGTCTCGTAACTGCATTAACCCTAATATTCTTATACTTAAAAATAAAAATAAATAAATAGACTGCATTATAAACTCTTGATCTGGGTAGTAAATTGTAAGTAAGTAAGTTACCTTTCTTGTAGAATTGTGCTTCAAATAAAGAACTTTATATTGACCATATTGTTAGTTAATCATTTACAAGTCAATATTACCTAAAAGGACAGCGATTAAAATAAATAAATAAAAATAAATGTAAAAAGTGAACTTGTAAAACTGCGGTGTTAAATGTGATGCGGTTAAAAGAAAAAAAGTTAGGCACATCAGTGCAACCAGTGCGAAAAGTTAGTCTAGAGCCCTGACCTAAACATTTATATTTAAAAAGTAAAACAGTAGTATGTAGTTGCACGGCAAAGTTTTAGAGTCGTTTTTAGAGAGTGATTGTAAATCACCACCTCCTTTCTGATCAAAACAGATGCTCTTCAAAACATCTTTATGTTCAACAGATTGGAAAGAAGAAAGATGTTGTGAGTGAGAGATTGTGTAAAATACCTGCAATCTGTATTTAAAAGAACTGGTAATTGTATGCATTCACAATACAGATTGAACGAGAAAATAATAAAGATGGTCTGCTTTTTGCATACTGAGGCTAATCAGTCGTTCTTTTCAAATCTAGCTGCATTTGTGCATTAAATGGTAAAAATGCTTGCAATTCAGTGTTTCTCACATTCAGATGAAAGCGCTGTATGTCCCGAGGCAAAGGTTACGTACCAAACCACCAACAAACAATGCTATAGGTGTGTTATCTGTAAGAGAAGGCCGCTCAAACGAACAAAAGCCTGTGTGATGATGCATTTCACAAACAGCAGATGAATAGTAGTGTTTATTCAAACGAGCACCATTCGGAATAAAACAAATTCATCATGTCCATGTGTCGAGGAGGCATAAAACTCTACCCTCATGCAAAGGTCACTGTAAAATGTACAGGTATCTTTATTGCAGAGAAGATCAAATTCTTTTCAAACGTTTATGTCTTTTTATTCTCTGTTTAATCTTTTTATGTCTTATTGCACCCTCCCCCTTGATATATTTTAGTATGTAACAATTCGAATCTCATTTCCCTGGTTATTGTACCATGATCGTTTGGTTATGGTTGGCTTTCTTGTTGCGTCAGAAGCATCCGTAAACATCATTTACAACGATAGGTCCACATGAGTCACCATATACATCACACGTCGGTGTCGCTCCATGTATCATTCTCCCTTAGAAAATCAAAACGTTTTTTAAAAACCGCATCGATAAAAAAACAACACCAGCAAGGAAATCGAACTTAAAAATGCAATAGTGTGCTAGATCATGAGAGATTCTTGCCGTTAGAAACAGCTGGCGCCAGTGTCCCGCGCATTGTTCGCGTGTGCTCCTGTCCGCCGAAAAAGTCGTTACGCAAGGAAAAAAAACGCGATCATCCTGGCATCGTAACGCTGTCTTTTGCAGGAGAAGGCAGAAAACGTGTCTTCTCTCTCCGGGGCGACCTCATACAGTCGTGACCCGCATCACCACCTCGCGGTTGGTGGCGGTGCCGAGCCGCGTATCGCTGGGCCGCAGCTGGCTGAGGATGTGGAGGATGGTGTAACCGCAGTGGTGGTTGAGGATAGTCCTTAACCGGCGCACTCGCTGGCCCCCCCTGCTGCCGCTGGCCAGGCCGTGCCGGTTACTGCGTGAGCCGCGGCTGCCCGCCTTACTGCTGGAGCTCACCGGGTCTCCCAAGTCCTTCGACTTCTCATAGTTCAATACTTTCCACTGCTGGTTTACAGCCTGCCATCGCTTGAAGATTCTATACACGGATGAGCCCTCGTGGATTATAAGACCTGCGAGGAATTAGAGAGTAGTGGATGTTACTGATTCATTCGTGAACATGTAAAAACTCTCTAACGCTTTACAAAGAGCCTCTCACCTAGGTTGGTATTATTTTATAATATATCACTTAAATTAACATGAGTTCATACATTACAAAGAAACGTCAAGGTCATACAGTACTGACAGTTTCTAATATTAATATAATACTAGAAACTGTCTGTTCTATATGATATTTGTAAATTTGTAAAACAAAATAAATACATAAATAAATATTTGCATTTCTTTTTCTATTTATATTACATAATGCTGTATCACATGAATTAACATCAGTAACATTTCATGTTCATGTGTTATGAATGTAAAAGTGTTATTGTAAAAGTAACAAACATAAAAGATTAATATCTATATCTAATTTTACAAGTATATAAACTATTTCTTAATATATACACATGTTTTATAATTTATATTCTGATTAATTACATTAATATTGTCTGTTTACAATATACTTTATGTATAATTTATATAAACCTTATTTTTAATAAAATAAAAATGTATAAATAATAAAAGTAATTTATTAAATAAATGAATCTATCTATATTTCTATCTATCTATCTATCTATCTATCTATCTATCTTTCTGTCTGTCTGTGTGTCTGTCTGTATCTACTTTCTATAATAATTTCTTAATATATACATGTTTAATTTAATAATTCATAATATAATTAACTTTATTTTGCGATAACAATCTGCTAGCTGGACATTATCCCGCTTATTACATGGCTTCTTGCCCCAAAAGTAAATAATAAAACAATAAATAAATACATTAAAATACAATAATAATTTTTTTTTATAACCGGGGAGTCAGTCGAGTCATCTTCTATCCACTGCTTTTGCTTTTCCCGTACATGTTGAATTTAACGTTGAAGCCGTCCATTTTTACTTGCGGTTAAGCATCTCTTTCAAACTGTCAGGGATATAATAACTAACGGTTAGGATGACTCGTAGCACCCGGATGAGCCTGTGTTTTACCAGTTCTTATCTGGGAATAAAAAACCTTGGAATGTGGTGACTGACCAATCAGAATCGAGTATTCCACAAAGCCGTGTAATAACAATTGTTAATAAATCATTTTGTAATATTCTCATAATTTCCCTAAAACAAATGTACTCATAATCAATTCATGCACTCTAAAATTGAACGTGACCAGCTATTAGGTTGTTTTGAGCCAGCGGTTAGGTGTTTAATCCTGGGTTAAATACAGTCCGGGGTTAAATGTTTAACCCAGCCTTGAAGAGTAACTCAACAATTGGACCAAAAAACCCCAAATGGCTGAATTTGTCGATATTTTACCCAGCGTTGGGCTGTATTTACCCGAACATTTTTTTAGAGTATATATGTATATGTACATGTTTGCACATTAGGGGTGTATTTCAAAATTTTAATAGTTTGGTTTATAATGCTAAATCCCCATAAAGAGCGGTCCTAAATGTTAGAAAGGGATAAATCCAAGTTGTTTTGCTTCTCACCTATGCACACAATGTCCATGAAGCCATACATGCCGTAGCAGATCTGGAAGAGCAGGTCCTGGCGCTGCCACTTGGCAGACGGGCTGAGAGAAGACCACACCAGCCACGAGATACTGGCGATGAGGAAGAGTGAGCCCAGGATAATGGCGGCGATCTGCACCTTCTCAATCACTGTCAGAGAAATGGCCTGCCACTGATACACAAACATTAAAAACACAGTGAGATGGGATCTTCTTGCTTTGCTTGTAGAAGTCTATAAATAGACGCTAGCCAGTGCTTTGCTCTGACCCAGATACTCTCCGGTTTGAGACTGACGCTTTACCTGCAGCGGGTTCTTGGTGCTGATGGCCAGGACTTGGTACTTAAAGTAGCAGAGCTCACAGCTCCAGGAGCCTCTCTCGCTGATCCAGCGAATCAGACAGGGCTGGTGGGTGCAGCGCACGGAGCCGTCGCAACGGCACGGGCTCAACAGCTCCCCCTGCAGACAGGGGAGAATGACATCTGATGATCAAGAATCAACAAAAATCATGCTGCTTACTCTTTTAATTAATACTGGTCCTGAGAACAGTTCATTTTTATTTCATCAAACACAATAGCTTTTTCTGTCTGTGAGATGGCCTCTTTTCTGCTGATATCTCCAAGGCTGTAGGCAGGAAGAAATATAATTAACAAATAATATCACAGTCTAACCATTACAGTTACATTTCTGATTAATACTACATAATTGTTTCCAGCGTAATATTTGCTTTTACTTAATGATCAAGAGATTTAACATAAAGCTGTATTTAACCAGTGTTGTTACTGTTAAGTAAATATTAAATATTAAAATGATTGGTAATTGAAATAAATATTTTTAATATTATTATTTTAACTGTAAAAATTAACTAAAAAAATTATTATAGCTATATAGAAATATCAAATAAAAGGCTAAGAAACATGATAAGTGCATAGAAAAATGATTCAAGTTAAAAAAAAATGAAAAGCTTTATATTAACAAATATTAAGAAAAACTATTCTGAGCTTAACTAAAATTAAAAATAAAACTAATTCAAAATATTATTATATATTATAATTGTATACGACCAGTTTGCATCAAAACCTCTGTCCAGAGACAACAGATTGCTACAGGCAGAATGTAACATTTTGAAAAGCCAAACGTGTCGGTAGAGTATAATATTATATCTAAACAACAAAATATACTTCATTCAAATTTCTGTAAGAATAATGCTAAAAGCATTTACAATGTCTCCAGAACATGTTTTTAATATACAAACTCAAAGGGCATCAGTCACATCACTGAATACTTGCCAACTAAAAAATAAATAACTACTATCTGAAAAATCTGTTTCTAAATCTACATCAATGTCTGTCAAAAAATAGCCATGTGGTATTTACAAGAAGCAGTACATGCATTTCCTGGAAAACACAAATTACCAGATGCTTTCACTACAACATCACTTTCTGTGGAGGAGGAGAAAATAGCAACCAGAGCTGCTTCAACGTGCTGTCTGTCACAAACCACAACATATCTAATACATAAGTGTATTTCTCATCCACTGAAATTGACATTTACTTCTCTCAACTTCTCAGTTTAAAGACAATTAATACATTGTAATAAAATGCTGTTTAATTTCTCCAATTAAAGATGATACGTAATTACATTTTGGTACATTTAACCCTCAAATACCAAGACAGTCATCCGAGGCTAAAAATAAGTTTGGTTTTTAAATGTGTTAAAACCTTTGGAACCGTTAATGCTTTAAAAAGTACACAACACTTTTTTTACTGTGTTTTGTTATTATATGACGCTGTTTCCATTTTCGTTACTCCCTCTTTGGATGCATCGCTATAAACTTAACAGGGCTGCGTTTCCCAAAAGCTGTGACTCCATTGGTTTTAATGGGTCTACGATGTACTTAAGCTTTCGATGCTTTTAGGAAATGCCGCCCGGGTCTATTTTCAATGAAAAGCGCCAATAACAACAATATCGTAATAAACAGCTATAACTTGCTTGGGGAATGTTATATGTAAAAAAAATTTTTAGAAGTGTAAAAAAAACCTATATACAACTTTCTAAAGAAAAAAGTTTATATCATGTAATATCATCACTCCTGAAAACTCCCCCTCCCCCTCTGTCAATACAACTGTAGTCTCAGCCTCAGACATCACACCCACAAATATTGGCTAAACGTCTGATGCATATGGTACTGGAAACCCTTCAGGAATGTCTAAGTCATTGATTGGTTGAATTTTACCGGATTTCCAGGGGGCGCGAGAGTCGCGTACATTTTCGGTCCGCAAGGAAACAAATCACAGACATGTGATTGCGAAAAAAAACTGTTGTGTTTACATGAGTGACAATGAGCATTTATTAAGATCGGTTAAACGTTGGATTCTATGTATTAAGCATGTGAGGTTCACAGCATAGACTCTTTAAGAGATGTCCAGGAGGTTTGTTTGAGGCACTTAGTGGAGACAAGAAGAGATATTTTAGCCTGTTTACGGACGGGATTTGGGAAGAGTATTATTTTCCGAACCTGGCCGACCCTTTGTCAGCATTTAGAAGGAATCCCAGCAGATACAATTTTACTAGTTTTGCGTCCCCTCCTATCTATTATGGAAGATCAAGTGAAGTCCTAACTGGGAAGGGGATATCAGCCGCGTTTGCGGGCAAACATGAAACAACAGACGCTGACATCGCAGCTGGCCGATTCAGTATTGTGTTCGGTTCTCCAGAATTGCTTGTGGGTGTTAAAAAGTGGAGAGATATGCTTCAAACAGATGTTTACCGCGAGCGTCTCATCTGGATTTTCTATGCTGATTGACTTGTTGCACGGCGTTCTGTTGTTGACCAAAGAAAGTGGCTATGAATTCCAGACCTTCAGCCGTCAGTCGACGCGAGAGACTAATGCAATTGGAGAGTGATGATACTTCTGCGACGAGGTGGAAGTGCTGCAAATCTTTTTTTATTCGCTTAAAATAATCACCACATTTTATTTTGTCACCATACTTACTCGTTTAACTAGTCGTGTAACCATCTTTAAACAGGTAGCGTGGAATTGTTTGGTGGCTTCCAAATTCATCCTTTTTGAATTTTAAGGAATGAATGGAGCTAAGCTAATTGCTAACAGATGAGCTAATAATGAGACGGGAGATATATATTTCAACTCGTTTAAGGGTTAAATACCACTTTTTAGATTTTAGATCCAGCATCACTTCATATTAAAATAAAGTATTAAAGTATTAAAACTTCAGTATATAATATGACCTGTATCTGCATGTGCCTAACACAACCATTTAATTTCTATTTGATTTTTTGCAACGCTACCTAACACAGATGTCAGTTCCAGAGCCTCATCCAGCAGGATCGCAGCACATCTGCTGAAAGCCTCCATGGGCATCACGATCCTGACATCTGTTGTCATCTAGAGCACCTCAAAACACATTTGTGACCGGACGCTATCACACACACAGTGTTGTGGCAGAGTTGATTTACGTAAATGAGACTTTACTCATGAAGTCATCGACCGTTACAAGCGCTAAATCGATCAGGCACACAGCGGGCTTCACGCGACTGCTGACGAGACTGATGAGCGTGTGTGGAGCGAGCGGAGGATCTGAAGAGTGTGCAGTTAAAAGACAGGTGACTTATTCTGTCCTCTGCTGCTCCAGACACTCAATCAATACACTCCTCTGAAAGTCCTGCAGCGCTGCAGGTACAACATCGGAGAGATTTCACTGGAAAAGGCTCTCACGTTCTGTCGCTATGGTGCAATCTGTGGTTGCTAGGCTGTCGTCAACAAAAGAGAAGCTTTAATGGCTTCTCTGGTTTTTCGCCAAAATAAATGTTTTAATAAATAAATGGCTTAATGTTTGAAAATGAATTAAAGGGATAGTGCAACCGAAATGAACATTATTTACTCACTGTCAAGTTGTTCCAAATCTGTGTGAATTTCTTTTGTTAGATGAACACATCACACACACAAGAAGATATTTTTAAAAATGGAAATAACCAAACAGTTTTAATGTGGTTAATCAAAGATCCCACATGATCACATTTTTATTTTGGATAAACTACCCCTTTAAGACAGCCATAAATATTAATATTATAATTGTACAGTTTTTTAAATTATTATTATAATTTTATTGTACTATTGCTACTACTACTATATTAATAATAATTATTAATATTATCATTATTAAAAGATAATCATTATAATTATAAAATTGTATTGTTTATTTTACACAAGAAATTATATGTACATTCTTTAATGGTTTTTTTTACTACTAATAATTATTTATATTAATTAATAATCGTTATTATAAGTCATATTGATGTATAATCACAAAATCTTGTTCCAAATGTGCAGTCTTACAAATTAGCACAAAAACCTGACATAAAAATAATAAATAATAATAATAAAATAATAATAAAAAATGTATATCTCAATTATTATCATAGAAAGTGCAGTTGGATATTTTTCCTTTGCTGGTGGTGTTGTTATAAGTAGTAAACCTTGTACAAAAAACAAAATAATTATTGTATAACTTAATTATTGTAATATTTATAGCATGTAAATATTATATAATTTATGATTTCATTATATTATTGTATGTAAATAGCCTATAATATTTAAATGTCACTATAATCATATAAACTTTGGGCCAAATTATGCAGACTTACAAACAAGTACAAAAAATGGACCTTAAAAGAAAATGATTACAATTTCGAAATAAATCTCAAAATATTATTAATACCAGTTATTTTGGTCAGGAAAAAAGAAATATAAACAATTATTATAGTTTTTGTTATAGTAGTAGTACCAGTAAGTGAAAATTGAATTAACAAAACAGCAAAATAATAAATATTTTTGTAGTAAAGCAGCCTTACAAATAAGCAAAATATATTTAGCAGAAACATTGCAATTGTGTGTTGGGAATGTGTGTACACAACCACCCTACAATGATAAAGATCCACCAGTAGCTTTCTTTTGATTTAATAAAAATAAGTTGCTCCTTCTGAAATCAAGCCATTCTCAAATGCATGTAAGTGTGACGTCACACAGACAGAGGCCACTCCCACAATAGATGATTGACAGCAGCGTGTCACACAGACTGAACTGGTGTCATACCTCTGACCCGCCCTGAGTGAGTCGTCATCAGAAGGAGACACAGAGACAAGCAAGACTCCAAAGAGATTGAGGTGTTTCGTATTAATGAACATAGCAGTAGTCATTAACTCCCAACATCTGACTCCTTTAATATTCAAGGTCAGAGGTTTGTTTACCTTATGTAAGAGCATAAACCACCAATAATACAGCCTCTACCACAACTGACAGTGAGTGTGCTAGATGTATTTACTGGGAAACCATGAATCAACTAACATTACAGATTTCCAGAGCTGCAAAGAGAACATTCAATAGCTAGAACATGAATAACAAGTTGAGTATAAAGAACAGGATGTCCAACTGAGGGGCAGAGATACAGGACTGGAAGATTGATGTAATCTTGAGAGAAAAACTGCAAACAAAAGGAACACTGAATGCCTTCTGAGGTGCCCAGGTACTGCGGCATAAAAGAAGAGAAAGAGGAAAGCAATCTCTGGTCATTAATTGCATTGATTTGTTAACTGTGGAACCAACATGTCTAAATGCAGTTTTGAGTTGTGACTAGAATGAGAAGCGCTTTAAGCTTAATAATCACTATTGACTCTGAGGAGAAACACAGATTTATAGTGTATTCATCTCAGTTTGTCTGAATAAACACACAAACAGCCCAATAAAGAGGTCAGTAAAGTAGTCAATTCAGCATGTGAAACACAAACCGTGAGAGCCAATGAAAATCTGGAATGTTTTTATACTTATTTAAATGAAATTATCACTTAATATAGGCTACATTTAAAAAGTAATAATAATAATACAATTGAAACAAAAATTAAAATATAATTAAATAATACATAATATTTAATATAGAACTATTAAACATATAGTAATTGATTTAAATTATAATAACAAGAATAGCTTAATCATTACTATTACATACAGTAAATAAAGAAATAATAATGATAAATAAAAGAAAAAAAAATAAAATATAATAAATTCAATCAAGTATTCAATTAAAAAAACTAAAATGTAATTAAATAAATTATATTAAATTTATATAAACATTAAATATTTATTAATTTAAATAAAAATATTTTAAACATTATTTCTTAATATTTCTTTCTTATAAATGTCTTTTTATTTTTAATAATCAGAACAGTTAAGCTTAATAATCAATATTGATTATATAGAAATATTAAACATTTGTTAATTTAAATGTAAACAAATTTAATAATTTAAATAATAATTCTTGTTAATACTTTTAATAATGAGAATGGCATTTGATTAAATAATAAAATATATTAGATAAATACCTAATCATATTAAATAATAAATTAATAAAAATATATTGCTATATTAATAATAATAGGTTTGATTTTAATAAAATAGTTTTATACATTTTACTGTGGAAATAAACAAAATTCTAAGGATTTTGAACATTTTAAAATGAAGAAAAGTTATTGAATGGGCCGCATTACAGATTCTGTAGGTCACTAGTCAGTATTTAAATAATCACATTTGTCAATGTTGATTGCAACACAAAAGGATTTCCCTGCTTCCATTAAAGCACAAGATGCTCTCTGGAAGATCTGCTATCATGCTGGAGAAGACCATCATCAGGTTTTAGTTTAAGCTCAAGTGTTGCTGTCATTAAAGCTGTCGTATCAATTCAAAATCAAATAAAAGAACATAAAGCAGAAACAGTTTCACCCTGTACATTTCCTGTCCAGTTCTCCAGTACAGTGGACATCACGAGTCTGTCCGATCTGATCAATGTGAGCGTTACGATAAGTGGACCTGGATGAGTCATACTGTGCTTTAAAGTACAGCCTGTCCTCCTCCTGTTGTTTCAGAGTATCTAGCTGTTATCCGAGATCCAAGGCCAGATTTTGTTCAGCCAAAATCAAACATCAGAAACAGAAGCTCTCTCCATCTCTACATCTGTAATTAGCGCTCAAGTCATTCTCCGCACATAGTAATCGTTGACAAAAAGCTTGCTTCTGTGTGTGAAAAGAGACTCTGCAGATCACGCTTTGGAGCCAAAGCCAAATATTAAAAAAAACCTCTCAGCTTAATCTGATTAAAGCTCGTATCCAGAACAAGCACATCAAAACAAATCAGTTTTACATGTTCCATAAGCCCTGACAGATCAGAAAGCTGACTGATGAGGACTGATATCCCATCTCTCCCTTCAGCACGCCACTCATATTAAGAACAACGAGGTATATAATTCCTGGAGCTATATGTTTGCATTGTCATCCATCTATATACTTTGGCTTTGAAACGTGATTCATCATGACGCAGCCAATCATCTGAACCGTGAATAGTGACTAATCACTCTGGATGTCAAGCGAAGACATAGCAGAGTTATTAGAGTTCAGTAAAACTAAAACCATAAATTGTTGGTGCTTAAAATAAACAACATGAACCGATACAAAATAAAATAGGGTATGAAAAAAAACATGACATCATTGTGCAGCCAAGTTGTGAGTCAATCGCTTGAGTCGTAAATGGTGACTAATCACTCTGGGGTGCGTTTCCCAAAAACAACTGTGGTCACAGGGTCCGTCGTTAGACTCGTTACCAATAGAGTTTAACAGAAATGAGTTAGCTAACAGTGCTTTTGGGAAACGCAGCTCAACAGTTGTAGAGTATTACAGTTAACTTAAACTAAAACAATACATTTTTGGCCTAAAAAAATATAAATATTATTAAATTTTATTAAATAATTTTCAATTATAATTTTTTTTACAAAATTAAATATAAAATTCCTTAAACATATTTTATTTATTTTTAATTCTTTTTTTTAAATGAAACTTAAATAATTATATAGATATATTTAAATAAAACTAATATAAATTACACAAAAAAACACAAACTGAAATGAGTAGAAGAATATATTATATTCTCAAATATGATATATTATTTATAAAATATAGAATTGTTTATTGAGTGATTTTAAGAAACTCCAAAACAGAATCAGGCACTGATGAAATATCTACAGTATACTAAAAATAATGAAATATTAAAATTCTGGGGGAAAAAATACAAATAAGAAAACTGTGTGTGTGAGTGTTCGACTACACAGCTACTTTTGAACTGCCACCATTGGAGACGTTTTTAATTATTATTTTATATAAAAAAAAAATTCAAATTCAATGCGGTCCAGTGTTATTATCGGAGTCCAATGTTCCTGAAAATATCATAATTTGTGTTTTGCATTAAACCGAGATTTGTAATGAGCATAAGTAAATTACAAATTTGTAGATGAACTATCCCTTTAAGTTTGTCAAACGTTGCAGTTACGACGTCCACCAGCAGGGGCTAATGCCCTCCTGCTCTAGTTAATTCTTGAAATCATGATTAAATTGTACATTAAACGAAGATCAGCGAATCAATATTACAGCTATGAATGACACATCTTAAAACGCCTGAAAGCAAACCCCTCATGTCTTGATTCCAGCGGCTGTTCTCCTTCTGTCTGTCCGGCGCTTTCAACAGCTCATTAAACCATTTACCTGAGAGGCAGGTTTACACTGAAATGCATCTCGCGCTGAAAACAGACACCGAGGCTGACACAATCAGATGGACTGCCAGATGGATTGTGTTGGTACATGGCTCACATCTTTCCATATTAGCTGATGTCTACGGCTAACTTGCAGCAGACGAGCTTTACAGATTTCGCACATCTGTTGTTTCTCGGCTTGGCTGCTGACCAAACATCATCCTGTGTTCCGCCTTTACCATACAAATACTAATTTATCCATGCGGATCTTATTATACTAATATAGACGCTCAGTTCACGAGCAGGTCATCCGTCATGAGACGAACAACAGCTATTTTACTGCTTAATATTTTGCCTTTTGAAAAGTCAGCTATTATTTTCCTGTTATGATCTTCCCAAGCCTTGTTCTTCCTAACACTCGAATCTTCCAGACCCATGTGAATCCTGGCCTGCATTCGCACAACAGTCTTTGCATTGCAAATGAATGGGCTTCAGACTGCCCTGGGCTTTAACATCCACACCAGGATCTATACATTTCCATACGGAACGTCGCTGAGACATCTACTGCTTATAAAAAAGCAATAGAGAGGTTAATTGGGCGGGCCTGTAAATCGACAGTCTCCAACAGCATACCTGTAAACCCCTCAAAAGTGAAATGCATTGTTAGTCTACGTGCCGCCGCCGGTCTTTGTTCCAGATGGTGTGGTGGCGAGCTAAACATGCTGCCAATATCTCTGCTCATTTGTGCAAAATTAAGGCTCACTAAATATGTTTAACATTTACAGTAACCAAGCTATGCTGCAGAACAATGCATAATGCAGAACTAAACAAAATGCATATTATGCATATAATTGTTCATGTATTTACAGTAATAAATACATCAATCTATTAGACAATAAATAATATCAAATTATTCATCTATTCTGTCACATTTCTTTAATGATTTATTATTAGCGTATATTATAATTTATTATTATTACCATTTATAATTAGTCACTTTTTGGTGTTCATGCAATGGTACTAAATGATATTATTAGATGTATTTTTGAGCGATTGACAATTATGCATCATTGTTCATAGAATTAGTATTATTAGTAACCACATTTTATTATTCACGTGTATTTATGCAAATAAGTACTGACAATATTATGTACTCATTGCACATTTATTGTTTATATTTAAGCATTGCTGTTTTATAGAAATATTATTATTATTACTAGATTCCTATTAGTAATCAAATTTCAGTGTTTTAAGTTCCATATTAAAATTGTTTTGGATAACATGGCCACATTGCATAATTATTATTTCATAGAGCTGTATAATTGCTGCGTATAGTATTATTAGTAGTTATTGTTTTATTAATATCCACATTTCAGTGTTGATGTAAATGTATTTGCATAAACAGTAAGTAACATTATTAAACATGTACTGTACATAGTGCATAGTTATATTTTAAAGCCGTTTACAATTATTTATTTAGTTCATAGCTATTATTTTAGTGTTCATGTTAGTTTATTTATTTAAATAAGGACTAAAATATTATTGGACAACGCATACTTATTGCATAACTATTTTGTGGAACTGTTTGCAATCATGCATTGTTGCTCATAGTGTTGTTGTT
>JAUMHI010000069.1:17066103-17077906 GCA_032359435.1 Enteromius unitaeniatus
ATAATAATAAAAAAAGGACTAAAAAAGCACTGACAGAAATCAGCCACTCACATCTAAATTTGATCTATCCAATCAACTTGCACTTTACACAGATCATTTACATTTGCTTTGATCATCATGTACCCACCTTCATGTCGCTTGAAACTTCTATGACTTTTCTCTGTGGAACACAAACAGTTATTATCATAACATCAAAGCTTCTCTTATACATACAATGAAAATGCATCGTGATCACTCAGCTGTAATTTTGCTTGCTTTAAAATAACATCATGTTCAAACAAGATGCAAACCCATATCCCCTTGCATGCTAAATAAAAAAACAATATAACACAACACTAACACAAGCTCTATAACTTTTTCTTTATATTTGTTTCTTACAAACATGCACCTTTTCACTCCACCGATGGACTGGAGTGGTGTGGGTTACTGTGATGTTTTTCTTAGCTTTTTGGACTTTCATTCTGACGGCACCCATTCACTGCATTGGACTGGTGAGCAAGTGACAAATTTCTCCAAATCTGTTCCAACGCTCTCAGAAATAAAGGTACAAAACTACCACTGGGGTGCTACCTTTTCAAAAGGTACATATTCATACGTAAATGGTCCCTTTTGGTACATATTAGTACTTAAAGTGTACATATTTAAACCTAAAGTGTACCTTTTAAAAAGGTACCGCTCCAGTAACAGCTTTTGTACCTTTTTTTTGAGAGTGAATGAAGAAATAAATTCCTCTACATCTGGAATGAATCTTCAGCAGATTTTCATTTTTTTAGGGCAAACTATTTCTTTAAAAGCTCGAGAGTTTAGAAAACAAAGTGGCTGGCTTCCCAGCTTTGTCCTTTCCAAACAGGACCTCTGATGTTGACTGATTGGACTTTATGGTGTGTTTCCCACAGACAGTCCGGCTGGTCCGTCTTCATTTGCACTAACAACATGCATCTAGTCCATTCCATTATTTATGCTGCTATTGACCCGCTTGTCTCCCCGTTCTGATGGGAAAGATTACTCTTCCTGTTTGTCTGACTGAATCACAATCAGCTCCATTATCTGTGCTCATCAGACACATTGGTCTTAGCAGATAACACTTCATAGGTCAGGACGCTTTTTTACATTGCTGATCATCACACTGCATACGTCGCACTTCTACATTTAGGTTTGATAAGCCTGCTTCTCAGAAAATCTCAGACCTTTTGCTATGTTGGTCTCTAGACAGGTGGCCAGACCGATTTGTGCATATGGACGCTTGCGGAAAGGAGTGAGAACTGGCAAATGTCCCAATACGGCATCCAAGTGTGCTGAAAATCCTGTTGACCGGGAAATTCAAGGAAACCAGACACCTTACAGTGCACAGTTTAATTACATGAGCAGGCGGCAGCACAGAAAGAGAAGAAAAAAGCCTCCAAAGAAGTGAAATGGTATTAAATACAGTAACATTACTGAAAATAAAATGTTTAAAATAATAAACAAGCTCAAAAGATGATCCAACTAAGTAAACGCAGTACTGTATGAGTCTAATATTGAAATGCACCGTTCTTCCATTTTAAATTCAGCTGATGTGTTTATCCATGAAGTGCTTTCAGCTGTGAACCATTCGATCTATTCGTTGTGGCCACTGGCAAAAATTATCGATGCACTGAAGCTCATCACTGCAAATGTGGAGATAACTTACAAATGATAAGGTCATAAGATGCAGCTCAAAAATTCAACAAGTACAGAATGGCATTATATGAAGAATACCGCAGACATTTATTTTATTCTTGCCTTCATAAAAGCAATAGAATTGAGTCTATGGTATGAAGATAGTTGCTCCTAAAGTGCTTAAAAATCTGATATTGTTTACAGTATAACACATTCTCAGTTATTTTATCGTTCATTTTGTTTTAAGAACTAAAATATATTTAGATTTTGTTTAACCACTGATATTCTGACATTTTATAGAAGTATTTATTAATTTCTTTTTGACAAGTTATTTTATTATTTTTTCATTATTTCTTCCGTTTGAACTCTGTTTGAGGTCAGCACTTCCTAGAATTTATTAATAATTTAAATGAGCTTTCATTTTTAGTTCCTTTTAAATTTAGTTTTAGTTATTTTGTCATGTTTGTTTACCATTTTTACTTTTCTTCCCCCAGATATATTCATCTTGAGGGTTATATAAAGTTGTTATTTTGTATGAACAGTACTATTTTAGCATTTTTTCTATACTAGTCAATTCATTAATTGCATTAGTTTTGAATTTTCAGTTGGTTTTGAATTTTAGTAATTTTTTTGTGATGGTTAATTTGACTCTTTTTTTTTTATATTTTCATCACTTATATTTTAATACATGTTATTTTAGTTTCATTTGTAAAAAACTTTTTAAAATTCCATTCTAATTTGTATTGATCTCATATTTATATATTTTTTTATTTCAGCAAATTGTTTAATAGATTTAGCTTTAGTTAACCTGATACATGTTTGAATTGTGAATTACAAACACCATACACAAACCGAATAAGCTCTACCCTTTTTGACCAGGCTTTGCTTTTTGAATCCTTAAACATTATCTAGATGCAGCATTTTGTAGCTGTTGTTCCCATGGGCACCACTAGGAGGCAGTGCATTTGAGGTACAAATACACATGCTTAAAACCACCACAATGACTTCACCCATAATATAAAGCACTACACAACCATGGGCGCAGTATAAATCAGCAGACACACAGCACAAATTTTTTTTAATTATATAGTAAAATAAAATGAACTACAAAAAATAAATAAAATATTACCATATGAGTAAGAACAGTAAAAACAGTAATATTGTGAAATATTATTATAATTTAAAATAACCTTTCTATTTGACTATATTAAAAACTATGGTGCATTTTTGGAAACACAAGTGTTCAAAAGAACAGAATTTATTTAATTTTTTTTTTTTTTTTGCTGTCATTTTTGGTCAATTTAATGAATAATAAATTAAAGTATTAATTTTATTTAAAAAATTATAATAATAAAAAAAGGACTAAAAAAGCACTGACAGAAATCAGCCACTCACATCTAAATTTGATCTATCCAATCAACACAAAGCTTATTGTTGACGCTGGAAGTTAAAGTGGAGTATTACACAAACATCTTTTACCTCTGATAAACATTATAACAACAATTTTACCCTTGTAGCAACCTAACAGTGTTTGTCTCTCACTAGGGGAACATTTTGTAAGATAACATTGTTTATAGTGGAATATTTTCTCAGACCTAGTATGAATCATTTTACACACTCCTACAATCCTACACAAGTTGCATAATCTAAATATAACAGCCTAGTGTAAATTGTTTACAGGAAAATAAACACCTCATCACTGAATACAAAGTAAGGAGTCTTTTTTTAGGACTATCTTCTTGTCACAATGGATTATTGGTTCTGAAAATAAAAACACAGTATCACGAGTGCGTATAAACTCAATATGAAGTATAACACCTGCTGTTGACTGTGATTTCCAGCAAAAGTAATGACAATAAATGACTTTGCTTTGATATTCTAATACAGTGGCTGTCAAGTGATTTCCTCTTTTTTGTCAAAAACAATGCTAATTAAAAAGGATAAAAAGACACAACGCATATAATTGTGTCCGTGTAAAATAAATGCAAAATAAACAGCTTTTCAAATGCAGAAGAGACACTTCCAATGTCTATTCATGGTGATGTCAAAGGCTGTGTATCCCATCAAGTTCTCTTTAATAGAAGCAGGACAGATTAGAGCAAAATGCCCTGGTTCTCAAAAGCCACAAACAAAATTGTGCAAGGTAAAAGAAAAAGAAAATTTGATGAAAGTGTACTCATTCTCAGGCTTTTAACAAGTTAGTTTGGATCCTTCTGCAGTGAATGGGTGCCGTCAGAATGAGAGTCCAAACAGCTGATAAATCATCACAATGGCTTGATCTGTGCCTATTTCTCTTCTTATTCAAATGAAAAAATGTGTTCAATGAAAGAGGCAATATTATGAAGCATATGCTGCTTTTCACTTCACAAAATGTTAATTGATGGACTAGTCTAGATTACCTGTACATTATTGGGATGTTTTTATCAGCTGCTCTCATTCCGACGGCACCCATTGACTGCATAACATGATAAATAAATGTATCTTGGACGGCCTACATTTTCAGCACATCTCTATTTTTGAGGTGAACTATTCCTACTATACTATTGTTAAATCTCAAGTGTTGAAGCAAAACTAGTTCATAAAAAAAAAGCAAATATTTTTTACAGATCTAAGAATTTTTAATTGGAAAAGTCAGTTTCAAAAAATACAAGGCAAATCCAGGGAAAATGGCGCTTACAGCTCACCGACTCGGGTACCGCGGCAATAAATAACTACTATAGCACAGACATTGATTTCACCTCTTCAAAATCCATCAGTGAAACACACTCATAATACCATGACCAAGTGAAGCAGAACACATTTAAGCTGTACTGAGTGATGGTTCAGTGTTCCCATTTTCTCAATCATGTGGGGCAGAAACTAAAGCAGTTAAGACTGAGTTTCAGCCAGTGTGTTGCACATTAATATGAATAAATGAACATAAGAACATGGACATACGGAATTAACATATGCGTGTGCACAAAGGTCATTACAAACCATCTATCCATTACAATAACAATGTTCAACATTGCAAAAAACGCACACTTTAATAGCAACTTAACACTATTAGCACAAAACAAGAAATAATGTTAAGAGCAATGACAAAAACAGAGGTTTGGCAAAACACAAAATAAGAAGGATTCAACTGAAATGGCACAGTATTCAGTGCTAAAATTATGGACCTGATGCCGTTAGTACTTTTTTAAAATAGCGATGCATGATTGCAAATAATAAAAACCACAAGTTAGTGCATGAGTGCGTGGCTGAGTAAATGGCACACCGAAATTATTTTAACAAACATAATTCATAAGATATTAAAACACTAAATCCATGAGTAATACTAAGCTTCAAAGGAAACGGAGAACTTAAAAAGTCCAGTGAGAAGAGCGAGACCCGGCCGAGGCAGGAGGATCTCTGTGGTTTAAATAAGGATGGAAAGGAATCTGTAAATCACTGAACATCAACCCTGTCACGGTAAAGACTATGTACAACAGGAGGGCAGCAGTCCAGCGGCAGGGGAAATGCTCCCATTTACATGGCTCAGTTACACAAGTGTTTTTAAATATTCACGCTCTACGTCTAATTCCTAAACTAATATCCTGGACTGGTCACCTCATTGAGATGGACTAGCATTGCACAAAACACAGTCGTTTTCATTCAGAGCGGACCTGGATGGGATTTTCCTGGGAGATACGTGACAGAGATTCACCTTGACTAACTGATACTAAATATTACCATAGTTTATGTGGGTTAACATTCTGTTACACTGAAACTACAGGGAACTGTTTGGGCACTACATACCTGGTTATGTGTACGTAAGTGAGCTGACTGTGTCACGAGAAACTGAGGCTATGAACATGCAGACATCGATGGCTTTACATTGCAGATTTTCGGTTTGCATACAGAAAACAGGAAGAGTTTCTCACATCAAGGATGGGGGAAGTGCCGGATCGAGCATCCTATCATACATGATACCACCTCCTGCTGGTTTAAATTAGCCCTCTGCAGACCTTGTGTGGAAAATGGGTCAGATCTATCATTAATACAGATGTGTTTGTATCTAGTGTGTTCTGAACCGGGTGTGCAGATGAGAGTTTGTTGTGGGGATCAGTGGTCGTGTTCTGCGTTTAATGCTTTAAATGTCTCTTGGTGCACTCTACTCTACCTGTGCAAAAGGAAACTAGAATAGCTGGACTACACTAAACGTAGATGGTCTGAGAGACTATAAGAATGCACTGGGGTTCGCTCTCGGGTCCTTTTGGTTCCTGTAGCGCATGGCCAGCCAAACACCTAAGATCTGGGAAAAAGGGGAGAAATATTGTTTAGAAACAATAAAACAATTTTAAAAATGCACTATGACTGCTCATTTGCATACTGACATGGTTGACAGCTGCTAAAGGGTTACTCCACCCCAAAATTAACATTTTGCCATTACTTACTAACCCCCATGTCGTTCCAAGCCCTTAAAAGCTATGTTCATTTGGACCAACATTGGGTGTAAGTAAATAATGACAAATTTTAATTTTGGGGTGGATCTTAGATCGACAAACTGTAATAATTATATTTTATAATAATCCAAGTATAATGCAAAATGACATTTCATTACTGTAAAATAATTGTATTTTTATTTACTACTACGTGCACCCCTGAGTATAAAAAAATGTAGTCCAAGTCCAAGTGCTAAAAGTAACTGTATAATAATTTTAGGCAAATTAATTCTTCAATGCATGGCTGAAAGTGACTAGTAAAGCTAACTCAATGCATTCATAAATCAAATAACAATAATGCAGTTAACTCCTGAAAAACTTGACTGGTTAATACAATCAGATTTTACAAAAAGTACTATTTTAAAATGAAATCTTCCCTAGAGTAAAGTCTTAAGTCTTTTAAAATTTTAAAGTCATGTTGAGTATGTGGGATATTATTTTACCCTTTTACACTTAACTCTTTTTTTGATCTCATGCAACTAAATAAAGAGTAAAGGAGCTCTAAATGTGGAAATTATACTTTTAGGGGCAGTTTCCCGAACAGGGTTTAAGACTAGTCCTAGATTGAAATAAATGTTAGAACTGTCTAAAATGGAAAAACCTTGCACTGAGATATCTTAAAAATACATTACTGCCATTTTTTTGGTCCCAAGTAATGCTTTTTTGTTCAAAAGACGTCCAGATTTCCTGCTAGTTAGAGTTCTGCTGTTCACATGTGATCTGAACTAACCTCTGTAAAGCTGAAAAACAGGCCGACTCCTCCAAGGATCTTCAGAGCTTCTGATGAATGCTGGAGCATCTTTTCACCACAAGTGAGGCAAAGCTTCTTTTTTACACATGGCTGCAGAGAAAGAAAACAGGGTGTTCATCTCTCATTTTTTATGTTTTTCATCTCTCATCTATATGTTATCATCAGATACAAGCACTCATTCATTCATAACTACTTGATCGGCTCAACAAGGTGTCAAAAAGCCAAAGCTAAACAAAAAAGGCCCACAAGGATGTATTCTTACAGAATCACAGAGGGGTATGTCAGATGCAAACACTGCCTGGTTTTGTGTGTTGTTGAACAGGCCACAGCAGTCCAGCTTCTTCTCAAGGCTGATTCTTGTTTCGTTACTCATGATTCCCCAGGATGACCCCAGCAGCTTCTCCTGTTTTGGTACAACACAAATACCAGGAATCGCACTCAAACACTTGTGCAACAACAAAAAGAGAGCTTTAAAGTTCATTAGGATTACCTGTTGACCCTGATTCATGGCCAGACAAGAACAAGAAACTCCAAACTGGAAGAGGAACACAATGAAGAGTATGACCATGTACTGTGGAAAAGCAGCTGTGGTCAAGGACTTCACAACATACAGATGAGAGAATTTATACACGCAGCTTTATGGGCTTTGAACTACAAAAAAAACACAGTACAAAGGCTTCTAAAGGATACAAAGAAAAGCATGACTTGGTGGTGATGGACAGCTCCAATGAGTCCCACAATGGCGATCAGCAGCAGAAAGAAGCCCACGGCAATCACGCCGCCAATGATGTGGATGCTGGAGACAATGCCAAAGCCTTTCCCCCATGCTGCTACCACAATCAACAGGAGACCCACCAGCTGAGGACAAAAAAAGAGAGAGCAATCAGAAACATTTCACAACCTTACAATACATAAGACTCTGTGTAAATGCTATATGGTGCAACCCATGTCACTTTAATACAGTATGTGTTAGATTAAAAAAAAAAAAAAAAAAAAGCATAAATAAATAAAATAAAAATAAATAAATAAATAATACACACTATACTGGCATGGTTTTAAATAAATTATTATTTTTTTATTATTTTTTTACTTTCAATTTAAATGACAATATATCTGTAGAATTTAATAAATAAATAAATAAAAAACTAAAATAGCAAGACACGTACCAAACAAAACAAAAGAGAACAAACAAAAAATAAATAAAATACAATTTGGCTGGGAAAAAAATACTACCAATAATAAAAAAATAAAGCCGATCAAATTTAAATAAATCAAAACAAAAGAAAATAATGAGTGAAAAAAAACATTTAATACAAAAGTACAACCAAATGAAATTGAAATATAGTAATGAAAAGAAATATAGTACACTGGCAAAACAAATCTCAAATAAAGTTATGATTCTTTTGTTGCTTGCAAATATACTTTTTTAAAGGATATGTTTATATGCAATTATGAAGTGTGCATAAGTATTCAAATTATTCCTTTTTTTATAATACAGTTAGCAAAAAAATACAATAAACAATCTCCCCACACATGGTATAATTGTCTCTAGTGTTTGTCAAAACATTTGTCATAATGTTAAATAAAGGTAGAATTACAATAATTAACGATAATAATATATTTAAAACATAATGTCCAGAAATAAAGCAAGAAAGGCTTACTGGACTCCATATGAACATGTGCTTGGACAGAATAACAAGATGATTGATGCATTTATGAATCAATCAAAAAACGTAAATAGGGCCAGTTTTAATTTCATGTTGACTTTAGGTTTATAGTTGTCAAATCTATGGGAATTTTGCTGCACCTGAAGATAACTACATATTACATTTCCTTTAATCTCATTACAACTACTGTAACGCAGACAAGGAGCACAACGTTCTGCTACGCTTCTAAAATGTATATTACACATCATTTCCATGAGCTAAACCATGACTAGGGTCAATCTACAGTTTAAGGGTTTGTCTGGAATCTATAGAACTCAAAGCAAAGGGCAGAAGGATAAGGATTGTAGGTCCAGAGAGCAACATGTGTCTCAACATAACCTTACCGAACAGCATTACTGTCACGGGCAGCACATCACAGGTCAAACCCAAAGCCGACCGAACAATGTGCACACAGTTCCTCCTTAAATGCCAGCATGAGGGGTATGATTACAGCATTATGGAGAACATTGTAAATCAAAACCAAACCCAACACACCACAGAGTGGTACGAATGATAATAACCCTGACCTTTCCCTTCAAAATCCATATTTAATCAATATTTTTACAGTACACTTCCTGTGGGCAACCTGAAGTGAAACTCCTTTACCTTTAAGGGTTTTAACCTTTGGGTTACTAGCACAGATCTTTAACCACTAGACTACGCCACCCAAAGTCATGTAGCAACACATGTTCTCATTTACAGCTCTGCCTGAGTGCAAAGTCCTTTATTTTTGGCTAAGTGTGACTGTGACACCATGATTTTTAACCCAGTATTGCTGTGAGTCAGAGGCATTATGAAAGAATAATCAGTGACTCTTCTCTACGTTATGTATCATAAGAAAGCATGCATATTAACAATCCGTATTTGACAAGATCTACGTTTTGATATTTCAGATACATACATACAGGTCCCAGACATATGTATTTGTGTGACGTTAATTAAGAAACACACTTAGGCTATTCCTAGAGAAAACAAGTAATGAAAACAGATTACACAAACATAGGGGCGGTTATGCAACACTGAATGGCGAAACATCATTTAAAAGAACAGTCAACGAAACAATTTAAAACAATATTACCCCATTAAATCGACCTTTCTATTCCTTAATGAAAATAAAACTAGAAGGTTTTGTTGAACTAGTACCGCATAAGATAAGCAGCTAGCTGATTCATCTACAGATAGCAAGAAAACAAAGACATCACCTATGATCTAACAACAGACACCTTAATATTAAATATAAACACATTCAAATATCAATAACACGCCTTACATTTAGTACAAATTAAGCGATAACGCGAACTAAACGTTTCTAAGTATTTATACCGGATTAGCCGCTGCTAACGGGCTAAGTTAGCTGAGCTAAATATTCGTGTATGTGTGACTCACCATATAAACTACATTTAGCGAACAGAGGGCGTTTTTCGAGCACGTAAATCCTCCGCAAACCATGTTGACTCTTCAGGCATTTACCGGTGAGACGAAATGATGTGCTACAGATGTTGTTTTCGCTGCTGTGAGTAGGCTAGGAGCCGTTCTTCTTCTCTTGTGGTGGTGAGCGGTGGCGATGCCCGAATCACGGGCGAATCGAATCTTTTGAATCTTTTCTATGAATCAATAGAACCAGTTCGCTAAACAGCCCAATCTGAATCGTTCCTAGCTCGTAGTAGGGCCGGTTGCATAAACGTTTTAGTCTAGTCTAGTCTTAAAAGTTACAAGTCATTTATCTAATTTTTTTCTTTAAAAAGGATCAACATGTTTTGTTCAGTCTAAGCTGAATTGATTGCTCTATGCTCGTTGGTCAGAGTCAGACACACTAGAGGTTAAGTTTATGCAACCGGCCCTTGAAGTCAGTGAAACCTTTCTCTGTTTAATGCTAATGTGAATTATATTTTGGTTTTATATTTCAATAACTGAATCACGGCTGAAACAAACTGAACTAATACACATAAACTTATCATTAACGACTCTTGTTACTAATAATGAAATGGAACATAATAAACAGAAATGTGTTCCTACATACGGTGCTAGACGTACGTAATGTCAAGGGACTGCGTGATGACGCAAGTAAATAGATCATGAATAAAGGAGTCGCTGCATCGCGTTATCTGATTCTTTGACAAGAATAGTTCGAAAGAACCGATTCGAGGAAATCGGTTCCCATTTCTATGACCGAACCAGCCGGTGACGCCATAGTCCGCAGACCCTCTAGCAGCAGAACTTTCCCTCACGTGCTTTCCTTGTAATACACGCGATTAGACGCTAGGGGAGAGAAGGCCCCAATATCTGCCGTAAAACCTACCGTATGAAAAACATACAAATAACAGCCGGGATGCCCAAAATATTAATTCAGAAAAAATAAATCATATTCAAGGACAGAGGAAAAACACAGAGCTGAAGATGAAGATGCAAACATTGCATGCTTCGTGAAACAGGAGGCAAGTATTTTACAGCACACGAAGTGATCTGTTTAAATTTTAATATAATAAGATAATAAGAGGGTTCTGGTTTAATGATTACATTAAATAGCGAGCCTTCGCTCCTTGTTGACTGATATTTAAACCAGCGCTGAAGTGAAGCTTGCGGGCTGCTTAAGCATCATTGGCTGAACAGAGTAGCAACAAACCACGTCACGCTTCAGCCCCGCCCCCTGTCGTCACGGGCGCGTGAGACACGAGATGCTGCATTGAGAGCTGATGATAAAGACAGGACGGGCCCACATTCTGAGTCAGACACTATAAATCCCAGAAGGCACTATGAAATTGATATTTACGTAGGTTTTTACATTTCATGCGAGAAATTCCCATAAATGCCAAATATTACTTATATTAAAAATATTATATTTTGTGGAATTGGATAGGGTAGGCCGAGGCTAATTGTCACACATTTCAGTCCAGGATAGGTTTATTTCTGAATGCTAGTTTATGTATAGGCACATACATTCAAATATTTAGTACAAAACACTGTATAGAATAAGTTACACCTATATCACAATTGTTGACCATCATCTGAATAAATAATCTTTTCACTTTTTCACACTTTCATTATTTTGCGGAAATATAATTATTTGAAAATCTGGAATCTGAGGGTGCAAATAAATATAAATATTGAGTAAATCGCATTTAAAGTTGTCCAAATGAAGTTCGGAGCACTTCGTATTACTAGCTAATCGAAAGTGACATTTTGATATATTTACGGTAGGAAATTTACAAAATACCTTAATTGAACGTAATCTTTAATTAATA
>JAUMHI010000069.1:17078006-17091485 GCA_032359435.1 Enteromius unitaeniatus
ATCGAAAGTGACATTTTGATATATTTACGGTAGGAAATTTACAAAATACCTTAATTGAACGTAATCTTTAATTAATATAATTAATTATAGAATAGAATTTTGAGCCACCATACTTTTGGCCATTGCTACAAACACACCTGTGCTACTTATGACTGGTTTTGTGGTCACATAGGAAATAAAAAAATAATAATAATTTAGGCCAATAAGAGATATTATAAATTAAGTATATATATTTTTATAATAACATAATAATACACATTTTAACACGTATATTGTCCCAGATATTAATGTGACAAACTGTCCAAATGTAAAAATGTTTTAATAGGCTACCTATTTCTGACAAACAGCATGTGACAATTAGCCCTGATTTACCTTATAATCATAATAAGTGGTCATAATAGGAACATCATATTAAAGAGCCTATTAAAACACAAAAAAGAAAAATGAAAAGAAAAATCTGACTATAAATTGATTGTTAATTTTTTATTATATAATCTGTCCTGACATAACCTTATGAAAAAGGCCTTGTCTGACAAACCTCTTTATATCATTGATATCATAATATGTTTTTTTCTCCCCCATATCAGTACTGAGGTTTAACCATTGCAGCTATAAATGTAAAAATAAGTGAATGTCTTTTTGAAACCGTATTTGGAGTTTAACCAAAGTCTTATTATTTTTTTAACCGTTGCCTTGAATTTACCACAAAATCCTGTTTGCGAGAAAGCAGCCTATGAGATGATGACACTTTTTAAAATCAGGAAGTGAGTTCAGAGAGTGAGAGAAAGAGAGAGGGAGGAAATTCGTGCAAGCAAAACTACTTCTGCTCTTGGCTGCATACCTAGAGTCTGAACAACGTTCTGCCTCTGTACGTGACATTGACATGAAAGAATGGGCAGGAAATGCTGATGGGTTACAGGAGAAACTCCATGCATCTTGAGCAGCCACATTGGTCTAAATATGAATAGCACAAATAAAGTTACATACTCGACTGCAATTAGAGCTGAGGTCAGAAGACACGAAAGCTTGCAAAACACCATAAACAAATTTCTCAAACAATTGGAGAGGGTTGAGGACCAGCAGCTCAGGACAGGACTAAAGGTTTTCCTCCACAGCATTAAAGGTGAGCCTGTGATGAAATTATTCATATTGTCCCCTAAAACACTGATAGATTTCTGTATATAATTTTGCTGTTGACTTTAGGGTCTTCATGGGTCTACGACTGACTTGCGCGCTGTTTGAGTTGAGCTCCGTTTTGGAGCTAGATACTGAAACCATTTAGTATCTAGAGCGTCCTCATAAGAAAAAACAAATAGTTTGTAAGCTCCTTAAAATGCACATTTGCGAGGAATTAGGCTTTTGGCTGCTATTAATTGTTCCTTTTTTTTACAGTACTATGTTCCTTATTTTCAACTTTGTAATAATGTCATATTATAAAATGTCCCAGATGCATATTTTAGAAAAGGGAGACAGATAAAAAGGAATGTTTTAACTTGTGTTCAACTGAATCATACATCCAGCAGACGTCTCCAAACACACATTGCTCCTCCATTAGACTGTGACGATGAACTGTTACATTACTACAGTCTGGATGTAGAATCAGAATCATGGATGTTAATTTAAAGAGACCCAGGTTGAAACATTAGCACCATCTTAGAGACATTGTCACGCTGGCAAGCTTTTGAACACAAAGTGCTCGTCCATTTCCTGTCTGACGCTCTCTTGCTGCCCACGAAAGCCACATCCTCTCCATCTTAGGCACCACCTGTCTATTGAGTGCTACTCTTACACTTAGTATCTAACCCAATTATTTTTAGTATCCACCAGATTACGCTTCGGGTTTTCTTTGGAAAAAAAAAAAATCTGGTATTGATTAAATCTGGTATCAATCAAGCAGGGCATAAAGTTTGATGATGAACTTTTATACTTTAATGGACCGTTATATACTGTGTTAACCTTAATAATAAGACATTTGCATATTTTATGGTTTAGAACATATGGTGCATCTTTATGATGAATCTTTAATATAGTGTTTGTTGATACTCTTATAATTTACTTCCTCCTCGCACTTCCTCTTGTAAGCGTTTAATGCATCCTTCGCACAAGCCTTTATGAGCATAATCTCACACCAGAACTGAAATTGAAATGAGATGTTTTCAATACTCATTGCACCTACAAACGTGCCACAGTTATTCTGGGTGGTCTCTGAGGTATTCTGGTTGCTTATGATATTCTATAGTCCCTAGATTTTTAACCCATTTTATTGTTTTCTATTTGTTCACTTGCAGTAACCAGCATCACTTATGATGTCTGTGTACAAATTATGTCTTGGAGAACAGACCAGATCAAATAGTAAAAAAACAAGTGGATGCTCTTTGAATATGGTTTATGTAGCCCACATAGTCATATGATGATTCAAATTATGCTTGATGGGAATAAAATAAAAGTAATGAAATTGTAAAGGGGAAGTCATTGCTGTTGGCTTCTGAGCATAGGGATTTGAGAATAGGACTGACACATTTAAATGTTGCTTACTGCAGGGAGCCAAGAGAGTGGGAGACAGGCAGAGTAACAGCGAACTAGGGAAGAAAGAAAAAAGGGGAAATATATTTATGAGCGCGAGCTCTCAAAAACAGAGATGTATACTTTAGAAGTTGTATAGTTAGCAGAACAATAAAATACTATATACATATATAATAAATGAGTGCTTTGTATTTTCTAATGATAGGTTTCTAGCGTTTTGCTAGACTAGCGTCTTGTGGTTGGTTGCTAGGGTAATGTCTTTCAGAATTTAAGCTATTCATGCCATTCCAAACCTGCATGCATTATGTTTTTCCATGGAATTCAAAATCAGACATTTTGAAAAACATCTCAGTGGGGAGTTTTGGGTGAACTGTCCCTTTAAGAGTCTTTTTGTTTAAAAAACCTTAACTATGAAGGCTAGTAATAGTGCCTAATTCATTAATCAACAAAGAAGCAAATCAATAAAAAGAAAAGAAAATGAGAGGCATTCAAATAAATAAATGTCTTCCTAAATGTTCAGTTGAATTGTGTTCTAAGACACCTGTCTTCATGATTGATAGCAATCAATTAGTATTATTGATTTGTAAACTCAATACAGCCACTAAAAAGGCAACTCCTTTCTCTACAAGATTATTTCTTAGAAATATATATATGAATATATAGAGATATATTAGTGCTGTTCAACAATTAATCACATTCAAAATGAAAGTTTTTTTATATAACGTGTGTGAACTGTGTATATTTTTTATATAGCTTGTATATAAATACACACACATATATATTTGAAAAATATTTACATGTATATGTTTATATTTATATAATTTCTATTATAAATACATATATTTAATATATAAACATAACATGTTTCTCTTAAATATATACATGCATGTATTTGTATTTATATATACATGATAAATATACAAAGTACACACAAACACACATATATATATATATATATATATATATATAAAATATTTTGGATGCGATTAATCACAATTAATTGCTGCCCAGCACAATATATAATTTTTTTTTTTACTCTCATCCCTACAGAAAAAAAGGCTATAAAAGCTGTTACTGAGTCGATATTTCAAAAGGGACACCTTTATACCTTAATGGGTTCATATTAGTATCTTTAAGGTACTGTAGATATTAGTTGCTAAGGTGTACATATTAGTATCTAAATGGTACATATTAGTACCTTTTGAATGGGTTCTGCACCAGAGACAGCTTTTGTGCCTTTTTTCTGAGAGTGTATTAAAACCAATTTGAGTGTAGTATTTACTCAATGTACAATTTAGTCAAGCCCACTTGACAAACAGATCGTTCAATAAATTTGTCAATAATATTGCATGCCCTCACACAATCACTTACACATTCATACACACCTTGGCAAGGACAGTGAGTGCACGGAGCAGGGGATAAGATATGGAGATAGCGAATGGGAGCCAGAGACTAGATGGAATCAGTGCATGAAGGAGGAGGAGTTTAGCCTCGGAATACCTTGGTAACAAGCAAGCTCAGTGTCTAGGAAAGAAAAGGTGGGGGGACACGGCGGCTCCTGAATCACTGTACTGACTGTGACTGTGATATGTGGCACATTGCTGCCTGATACGGCACTGGTGCAAAACTGGCTTGATTGATATGTCAGTCTCTATTAGCTTTGCACGTAACCACATATTTGGGTTTTTCTTGTGCGGTTGACCCTCTTTCCCTGTCAGAACCTCAGATGCTTTACAGTTTATCTTTATTCCTCAACACATCACCGATTCTCGCTTTTTAAGCAGGAGAGAGTGTGCGAGCGAGAGAAAAGAGAGGGAGAAGGCAAGAGAGGGAGGGAGAGCGAGGGGAGGGGGTAGCAGGCTGTGGAAAGCAGGGGCTGGGAGCTGTCTGGCTGGTGACAAGGGCAGAGAGAGAGAGAGAGAGAGAGAGAGGGAAGCAGGAGATGGAGAGAGCAGGGTATTCCTGCACGGTGCCGTTCTGCGTGGGTTTGAAGAAGACCTTCTACCGGAGAGATCTGAGGGACCCTTTTCATGATGCGTGACTCGTCTAAACCTTTGGTGCGAGATGCAGCTTCCTCTCACGAATGAAGCATGATTGTCTTGCGTGTCTGCTTTATTGACATCTCCGACCGCTTGACGCACCGATCACCGGAGGCATGATGGATAGACTCTGTGTGGGGACACTGGGATCTCTCTCTGTGGACTTGCCGTGAACGTTTGCACCGATCCATGTGGCATGTAGACTGACTCCCCAGTTTGACTCTTCAGTCGGTCAGCATCTCCTGCACACGCCGTGGAGCAGGTTGGTGAAACGATGTGCCTTGATCTGAGGTTAATAGTTCTGCATGTCTCCCAGATGTAATTTTAATCTTTGTCGTCCTTGAAGGAATTTTAGATTTTTCTTGCATTGTCATTTTCACCCTCGAGTCTGCCTCTTGTTGAACGTAGTCAATGGAATCAGGAGCATGCTTTTCATGCAGGTGTGGAGAGGTGGGCACATGTCTGCATGCTTAAAATAGGTGCGAGAGGACAGCAAAATGAAGAGAATGAACTCTGGGAAGAAACATGAAGGTGTGAAAGAGCACAAAGGACATTAGCTAAATTTTTCCACTCTAGGGAACGAGGTCACGGTTCACTTCTTTTTGACATACTTGCCTGAATCGTCTCTTTCTGTGATTTCTCTCTTCTGCGGAAGGCATCGAACAAGCGAAGAAGCAGATTATTTGACTCTTTGAGATTATTTTCTGCCTTTGGTCTGCTGAGCAATTCTAGACCACATGAACCGAACCGGGACGTCACAGTCAAAAACCACCTACCTTATCTCCCTCACGCTGGTGAAGGTAGAAACCGCTGAGGAGAATGAGTTGGAGAGGTCCAGGACGGCTGTGGGGGGAGCAGTGTATGATTCAGATGGAGCGAAACATCTCAAACACGCTGGATCCAATAATGAGGGCCAGGAACGGCAGAAAATGGGTGAGGCCGTTGAGCTGGAAGATGGAGAATCTGTCAAATTCTCAGTGGAAAAGGAAATACTCCAAAGCCCAAGGGAGGACAAGGCACTTTTTGCAGATGGTGCTCATCCCCAAAAATCAATGATCTCTCCCTCCACAGAGAATGGAAGAGCCAGAGAATCCACTGGAATGCCTCAAAGCTCTTTCCCCCGGGATGTAGCCAGACATCTCGGTGACATTCCAGTCCGTGCAACCCAGCGGCCTGTGTCGCTCCTTAAAGCTCACGGCAGTGGCCGTGAATTCAAGGAGTCCAGAGAGAGCATCCATGCCTCCTCTAAGAGCCTTGACCGTAAGGACAGTCGGACCAGGATCCAGTCCCCAACCAGCCCGACTCCTGGATCTTTTCGGGCATCGTGGGCTGTGAGCGAAGTGAAACCATGTGATGAAGACCTGAAAGGGGTTGTTGGGATGAAGAAGCCCACCGAAGGGGACATCATAGCCATGCGAACCCAAAGCCCCCGAGCTGAGAGGTTAAAGGTGGGATCCACATCTCTTCCGACCCCTGTTGCCTTGATTACCAAGCCTCAACGCAAAGGAAAGAGTCGCACCTTGGACAACAGCGACTTGAACTGTCTGTCTGAGGACCTCCTGAAGTGCAAAGGTGGTCAAATGATAGCAGACTTCAGAACAGCTCAGTCTCAGGGGGCTTCAGCACGTGACCGCAAGATGCTACGATTTATTAGTGGCATTTTTACCAAGAGCACTCCAGTTACAACCAGCGCAACCATTGTGACCCCAGTCTATAGCACCATTCAGAGGGAATCCAGTGAAGAAGAAGGTAGGATAACATGACTTGCTCATTCATACACAACTCAAACTCTCAGATGAGTAGAAGTAAGATTGTTTGGTTAGCGCGTTTTTTAAATGAGGGCTTGTGTATGAACATCTGCGATTGAACCCCATTGATTTTATTGAATTTTTAAAAACATCAAGAAAGAAAGAAAGACACGCAGGTTTGGAAGGACATGAGGACTGATGACACTTCTTTATTATTTATTTAACTGATATGGTGTGTTCTTGTTTAAATGAGCATTAATTTTAAAAACTGACATGTGGAAGTCTATACACACATTTAGGGGAATTCTAGTTTTATTAATTCTGATGCCTAGGGATGTAGATTTAATACGCTGAAAGCATCCTAGCTTTTTCTTTACAACCACCCCCTACTGCCTGTTTCTGCACTGGAAAAATTGGAATGGGAAACAAATTTGATAATACCCATGCCACAGGCAGCATAATTTTGCTCAACATCCTAATCCCATCTTTGATGTTCCGCCCTCTTCCTGTATTCTGATCTCATTCTTTCACGGAGGCTTCAATCCTTTCATCACCAGCCTCTTAATTTCAAACCATATCCAGCCATGAATTTTAGCACTCTAAACTGGAGGTGAAGCACTGGTTTTAGATGCAGACAGTCTCTCAATCCACAGGCAGCTGGATGGATAAGCTTTACTTTTGCCACATGCATTTCAAACCCGCCTGAGCGAAGTAAGTCGGTTTTCCTCCTAATGTTGTAGGGATGATTTAGACTCACTTACACGCAGAGCTTGTGAAACAAAGGATTAATTTCAAACAACCTTTGTATTTGTCAACAATATAGATTTGTTAATTAGGCACCTCATTAGCTAAGATGTAATTGCTCAAACTCAGTATTGGGGTGTGTGGTCTATATCCTACGAGCAAGAGGTCTGATGTGTCTGTACACAGTACGCATGCGCGTACAAAATATTTACGTATGTGTTCTCCGACTGAACAGAAGCAGCGGCTGGAGGTGGGGTTGTCATGGCAACAGGGAGGGCTGAGAGAGTTGCCTGTTGTGTGGCTGTGTTATGCCAGGGAGTGAGCCACAGATGAAATGAATGGGACTGAGGCTATGCGAGGAGGGGTCCTTTTGAAAACCAGAGAGACCAAGCTTTAGAATTTGACACATAGAGCGTCCGTTTAGATGGAGGGGGTGGCGTGTGGTATATGGCACATAAGCATCGCACTGTCTAACCGCACTGGCTCGACTCCTGATGTGCCCCGCCGTACAATGACCTCATAGAATTGCGCTGAATTCGGGAGGGGGGTTAAACCTCTTCCGTTGTGTCGTGGGTGGCGTGCGAGAGAGGAAACTGCAAACGGCATGAGTGCCAGCTCAGATCGTAAGCTGTGAACTCCTGCATCTGTGTGTCGTGAGCTGCTTTAATCAGTCCACGCCGGTCACAAGGGTGTATTGCACCGAACAAAAGCATCTCATCTACCACTCGATGCACCCACAGCTGCGAAGGCGCACAAAAAAAAAAAAGAGGTGACATGCCCGTCTATCACTGGGTGAACTGCTGGTGAAAAATAGTGAGCGTGTGCTAAGACTTCCAATATAGAGCGGAGTGGGGTGTGGGGTGCTGCACGGATACACCTGCAGTCCTTCACGCCCTGTGAATTATCCAAGATTTATAACACCTCCAGATGAACCGTCATCTGAGGCTACGGTGCAATCAAAATGCACTTCGTTGCAGCATAGAAATGTGCAACAGAAGGGCAACGCCTGGACACAGATCGGTGTAAGAGTCAGAACGCAGGCTTAGGCCTGAGCTGACTTTGATTGTCATAAAAAATAATGTGGCAAGACGTGACGAGATAAGGTCATTAGTTCTGAGTGTTGTGATCACCGTGTAATCAGAAAATCATGTCAAACTCGTTCCTCCTGTAAGTGAGTCATCTGAAGTTTCACGTCACTGACACCAAGGGTCAGAACGAGGAGATTTAAGCCATGGATCAATATGAGAGATCTTTTTTGGAAAACTGAAATGCAGTAGCTGACCTACCAAGACGTAATATTTATAAATCAGCACATATCTCATTCCATTGTCTGTTATATGATGCATTCATCTATCTTTCTTGCTAAGCACCTCTAAAGCAGATAAGACTATGACCAAATACAGAACCTCAAATTGATCTGAATTAGATATGAGACTCTTCCTGTTTACCTTCTTTGTCGTTGGTTTAAAATTATGCCAGTGCAGCGCCTTTCAAGATATCAGAAATCTGTTTAGGCGTCTTCTGTGTTTTGGTGTAATGTTGACTGTTTGGTGATGGTCACGTGAGTGTTTAAAAACTAAAAATAAAATCCAAATTTAATCAAAAATAACCTACTTCCTGTTGAGCAGAGCTACTGACTGTAGTATAAAAAGTTGTCCAGTTTCATGACACAGTGTTTGCTGACTATAAGTAAAAGTAACCCTTACTCAAAAGGTCACCCTGTTAAATATAGAATATAAACTTGGAGACAGTTTTGTTTTCAAAATTGGAAACCACCCAAAACCACTTAGAAACTGCACTGCAACACCTTAAGACCTCTCAAGCACACTGCAGCATCATAGCATGGAGGAGAGCGAGCTATTTTTGTGATTAATTTACAGTAATGACTTAACTTTGACTTGTTTTTTTTTTTAGCGTCATGTGCCAATAGCCAGGAATGGACCCTAACTCGTGCTATTCCAGAACTTCGATTGGTAAGAAAAACACTTATTTATCTTTTTTATTTCCTTAAGTGTGTAACAACTTTAAATAGTTCTAGGCAACAATATTTGAGTTGGTTAAGGGCACTAAAATAATATTATTTTTTTTTATACATCTTTGCCTCTAGGGAAAAAAACATCTCAAATGAGATCTCTTTAAAATCCACAATTTTTCTACTAAACACCAACAAAATTAAAAGAGGATAAATGGAGTCTTTTGCTTAAATCCTGTTCATGCTTCTCATGAGAAAAGACCCTAGTAGTTTCAAAAGTGTCCTCAGGAGTTTCATATGAGATCTCAACAATCATATATCTTTTTTTTTGGAGTAAGAATATGATCTTTATGCCTCATACAGGGGGTTCTGGGTAGCCTTCGCAGTGGAAAATCTGCTCTGGTAAACAGATTCATCACAGGAAGTTATCTTCCACTTGAGTCACATGAGGGTAAGAACTGTTGTTTCTCGGCTTTGACTGTGATTTTAACCGTTTAGAGACATTATTGTTATCTTATATTTTGCTTTTTCCCTCTTTTTCTTCTCTGGAAGGTGGAAGGTATAAAAAAGAGGTGCTGGTGGAGGGGCAGAGTCATTTATTGTTGATCCGAGAGGAATCTGGCACACCAAGTGCACAGGTTTGTTCATTTCTGCAAAGTACACTTAAGACAGAAACTTGATTATACATATTCATATTACGTATGTTTTGAGGCCTTATAATGCCAAAAGGATGCCTAAAACAGAGTACATTTTACTAGCATTCAAAGTTTGAATTCTTATATAGATAAAATATATTTTTGAAAGAAGCCAGATTCACCAAGGATGGATTTATTTGATCAAAAATACAGCAAAATATTTATATTGCAGAACACTATTACAAGTTAAAATAACCTTTTTATTATTATTTCAATATGTTTTCAAATGTGAATTATTCCTGTGATCAAAGCAGAATTTTTCTGCATCATTACTTCAGTCTTTAGTGTCACATGATCCTTCAAAAATCATTCTAATTTGCTGCTTAAGTAACATTTTCTTATTATTGTCAACTTTGAAAACAGCTGCATAATTTTTTGTAGAAAATCTGATACGTTTTTTTCTGGATTCTTTAATGAACACAAAGTAAAAAAAGCAATTATTGGACATCAATGTACATCTTTTGCAACAATATAAATATATTTACAGTCATATTTACACAATTTATAGCCTTCATGCTGAATAAAAGTATTGAATTCTGAAAAAACATTTGCATTAGGTCTCTTATTCACCAACGCATACTCTGCAGTGAAAAGGTGCCGTCAGAACGAAAGTCCAAAAAGCTGATTTAAACATCACAATAATCTACACAACTGCAGTCCATCAATTTGCAAATCCTAAAAACCTTTTCCATTTTTTCATGCTTACATTTGTGATTATAGATCTGCAACTGGCTTGATGGCGTTATACTAGTTTTTAGTCTGGAAAATGAAGCAAGTTTCCAGGATGTGTACAAGAACTACAGTGAGCTAAGCGCACATCGTAACATAGTCGAAATACCTATTATAGCGGTTGGAACGCAAGGTAAGAACTACTTTTGTTCTGGTTTTGGGGTGATATATTTAGCGATTTATATATATTAGATATATTATGACGTTATGTACACATTATGTGTGTTTCTTTTTCTTCCTTCAGATAAGATTAGTAGCACTAATGCACGTGTGATAGAGGACAAGAGAGTCCAGCAGCTGTGTATAGATGTGCGTCGCTGCACTTATTTTGAGACCTGTGCCACATATGGACTTAACGTGGACAGAGTATTCAATGAAAGTGAGTTTTGTCATAAAATAGGGGCTAAACTAGCACTTTATTTAATACAGGATGCAAGTGTTGACTGGACAATCTTGTTTCTCACTTAGTGACTCACAAGATTGTTGCTGCCAAGAAGCAAGCTGCCCTTCTGGCCTCCTGTAAATCCCTCCCAAACTCCCCGAGTCACTCAGGGGCCTCGACTCCAGTGTCAGGGCCCGGACAGGTATCTCAGGCCTCATGAGTCTGTCCGATGTTTGGATGAATTTTTATTCATTTTTTATTATAAATATTTTTAAATACAACCTGGACATTTCTTTGTTAGACTGACACTTTCATCATTATAACTCTTGTGAAGTGTTTTAATTAATTACATACCGTGATGGTGTTGTTCTGTCAATATTGTTGGAGTGTAAAAGTTTGCTTTGACAAAATTCATTATAAAATTCAAATATTATTTGCTTAATTATATGCTATGCAGAAAATCAGATATTTAGTCAGATTTTGTTTAAATTTTATTTCAGTAATATGATAACTGTACAAATCTAATGACAGAAATAATTATAATAATTTATAAAAATGTTTATTATAAATAAATTCTAAATTATTTGGTGCTGTCAAACGATTAATCGTGATTAATCACATTCGAAATAACAGTATTACATAATATATTTGTGTGTTCTGTGTATATATATATATATATAAATACAAATAATAAATGTATTTATTAATGTATACATGAAAATAACAATTCTCTGAAATATATACTGTATGTGTCTACACATAAAATAAATATGCACAGTAAACATAAATATACTATGTACCAAACACTTCTATTCTGGATGAGATTAATCGGGATTAACCACTTGACAGCACTAACATGGTAACACTTTACAGTAAGGTTCATTAGTTAACAACATTAGTTAAAATAAACAATTCTTCTACAGCATTTATTAATCTCAGTCCATGTTCATTTCAGCATTTACAAATGCGTTATTAAAATCACAAGTTGTGCTAGTTAACATTAGTTAACTAACATGGACTAACAATGAACGACTGTATATTTATAAGTAAAATTAACAAAGATACATACATACTGTAACAAATGTAATGTCCATTGTTCATTAATGTTAATTCATATGTTAACTACTGTTAATGACTGAAACCTTATTGTAAAGTGTTACCACTAACATTGATGATCATTGATGAAAACTGATTACAGTTTTTAATATATTGATCGCACATTTTTACACTCCTGTACTGTTTTGAGTGTTCTTGTCTCCATACATGGGTCTTTCACCATTCCAACCTCTGTCTCATTCTTCTCTCCATCCCATCATCCTCTCTTAGGCCAGCAATGGGGGTCAGAGTAGTGATTACCCCTCCTCTCTGCCTTCTACCCCTGTGATAAGTCACAAAGACATACGGGGTGGGGCAAGTGGAGATGGGGGCTCGCAAAGAAATCTGCCCCGACGACGGACATCTTTATTTGCGGTTAGTTCTTGAAGAAGAAGTATCATTAAGAAGAGTATCAGATCTTGCCAGCGTGCAAAACAAGTCAAACTCTACAGAAAAATGTTATATCATTCATATTTGAAAATACAATTGGAATTATATCATCTGAATGATATATCAGAGGTGATGTGTGTCATTTTTTTGGAAACAGTTCATGTCACAATAACTAGAGCTTGACTGTATCAGTCCTAGTTTCTGTTTGTGAACTCTCGTCACTCTAAAACTCACCTCATCTCATGAGTCACATCTGTTTATTTCCTTTATGTGTTTCACTTTCCTCTCATCTGTACTTTATTTACTGCGTCTGTTATTTTAGAACCGCCGCGGGAGTGACTCTGAAAAAAGAGCTTCCGATAGCAGAAGTGACATGAGCAGTCGAATGGTTGCTATTAAACAAGTAAGTGTAAGACCTCTGTGTGACCCCAGAAAGTGTTTGGACGCGTGGAAGACACTTTAAAAGGTCTCATTGCTTTCTGGAAAAAATTTTACATTTTTTTCTTTGTTAGGGGACTTTGTGGAAACGCAGTGAACGCTCCTTAAATAAGGAGTGGAAGAAGAAATATGTGACGCTTTCAAACAACGGCATGCTTATGTATCATTCAAATCCAAACGTGAGTAAGGCTCTTTTGCAATTCATGGGGTTTTCTGTTAACAGAGCAAACAATACTGTTTTTAGAATCACATTTTGCTTTTTTCTATTCTTTTATTTATTTTTTGCTTTAGTAGTTACATGTAGTATACTACATTTATTATTTATTTATTATTACATTTTATTATGGAATGTTTTTAAAGAATTATTGTATAATATTATTACTATATTATACTATTATTTTTATTAATAAACTTTAAAACCTTTTATTATACATTTTATTTCAGTTTAAGTAAAATGGAAAATATGCAATATATAATATTATAGAATATTGTATCATAGAATTCTATAAAGTTATGAATTCTATGAATTTGTATTATATGAATTATTGATTATATAAATTATATTAATATAAATATATAGAGAGTGCTTTCAAATGATTAATCATGATTATTCTTGTTTGCATAAGTGTGTGCTGGATATATTTATTAAATACAGTGGGTACGGAAAGTATTCAGACCCCCTTAAATTTTTCACTCTTTGTTATATTGCAGCCATTTGCTAAAA
>JAUMHI010000069.1:17091585-17116599 GCA_032359435.1 Enteromius unitaeniatus
TGTGTGTGTGTGTGTGTGTGTGAGAGAGAGTGTGTGTGTGTGTGTGTGTGTGTGTGTGTGTGTGTGTGTGTGTGTGAAATCGCTCTAACAGACTGATAACAGACAAACCTCGTTCAAATCAGCAGTTTTGTTTAAAGTACACCGTGCTGTGGTTCATCTCAAACTCTGTGTCAGTGTTGAAGAATGTTGGAAAAGCAGCACGTGGGGAAATAAATCCCTGAGTAACTCACACAATGAAGGCATTTGATCCAGTTAAAGGTGAAGCTGTATATATAATGTGTATATATATATATATGTTAAAGCAGTGCAGAAGCTTTCGCTTGTATTTGAGTCTGTTTTTGTGAAGGAATGATTAAATGTTTTCAGTATTTTGGAGTAAATGTTATGTACAGAGGTGGACAGCAGTGAAGTATCTTTATTCTGCTTTGAAATTTCTGTATTTTATCAGTGATAAGGGTTTTTTGAAAGCCGATATCGGCCGATACCGATATCTGAAAATATGGCGATATATCGGTCGACCACTACTTTTTTCCTGCACTGCTTTTCGTATTAAACATTATTTAATGCTCAATTACATTAGAATGTAGTACTTTCCTCTTTCTACAAGATTTCTAATGTTCTAATGTTTTAAAAGTAAAACAAAGAAGAAATGTAAACAGTACAGCATTACACCACAGAAATAATATTCTTCCTTAGTACTTTTGCCTTTTAATTAAGATTATTTTTCTCACCTGATCGGCAAATATTACTGCTTGTTTTAAGTACTAACAAGCAAAATTGTATTAATATTTTCAGAACACAAGATCTCCTAATTAGTTTAACTTTTTAGAAGTAAATGCATCTTGATTTCAAGAACTTCTGAGATATTTATTCTAGAAAACAAGACATAAATACTAAGCAGTACAATATTTTTGGTAGTGTATCTTTGGAATGACTACAGATACTTGAGTACGGTAAAAGCGCAGTATTTTATTGATGTGATGTGAGTGTCTCTGGTGTCCAGTTCTGCCTCAGAACAGAGCGTCTGAGTTCCTGCTGAGACACAGACGAGCTAACACTCTGTTTGAGGAGAGCAAGAAAGGAAACCTGGAGCGCGAGTGCATCGAGGAGCTGTGTAATAAAGAGGAGGCGCGGGAAATCTTCGAGAACAACCTGGAAACGGTGAGCTGTGTGAGCCCATCGATCGATGCTCTGATGTTTGTGCTGACAGTGACTTTGACCCGTGAGGGTTTGTGTTGACCGTCAGCTCAGCTTTGTGGACTGCTAATGAACAGTGCTGGAAAATCCAAAAACACCCAAAAAATACTATTCTAGAAAGTGCTAACTCAAGACACTCAAACATTGTGAAAAGCCTTTATTCGCATGGCTTTAACATTAAAAACAACACTGTTTTTTATCTTTCACTGTATGCCTGCTTTACTAATTCCGTTACATAGTTACATTTAATGGAAAGTTGCGTTACTTTGTGTCTTTGTGATGTCTGGAAAGTAATCTCACGATGATGTCTGTTCTCTGATCTTCCAGGAATATTTCTATCCCAAGTACGTTGGTAAGTGGTCCTCGTTATTTCTGTGCTAATCAACACTTACAGTAATCCTTTGATGATGTCATCGGCTCTGATTGCAACACTTTCACTAACAGACAAACAAAACACACTCGCACTTCTGATTCCTTTTAATCTACATCCTATGTGACCCTGGACCTCAAAACCAGTCACTTATTTTTACATTGAAATATACATCATCTAAAAAAATCACTTCTCCGTTGATGTATGGTTTGTATATATATAAAAATCTGGAATTTGAGTGTGCAAAAACACACATATTTATATATATATATATATACAGTGGGTACAGAAAGTATTCAGACCCTCCTTAAATTTTTCACTCTTTGTTATATTGCAGCCATTTGCTAAAATCATTTAAGTTCATTTTCCCCCTCATTAATGTACACACAGCACCCCATACTGACAGAAAAACACAGAATTGTTGACAATTTTGCAGATTTATTAAAAAAGAAAAAGTGAAATATCACATGGTCCTAAGTATTCAGACCCTTTGCTCAGTATTTAGTAGAAGCACCCTTTTGATCGAAAACAGCCATGAGTCTTTTTGGGAGAGATGCAACCAGCTTTTCACACCTGGATTTGGGGATCCTCTGCCATTCCTCCTTGCAGATCCTCTCCAGTTCCGTCAGGTTGGATGGTAAATGTTGGTGGACAGCCATTTTTAGGATTCTCCAGAGATGCTCAATTGGGTTTATATCAGGGCTCTGGCTGGGCCATTCAAGAACAGTCACAGAGTTGTTGTGAAGCCACTCCTTCATTATTTTGACTATGTGCTTAGGGTCATTGTCTTGTTGGAAGGTAAACCTTAGGTGTTTTTTAGCAAACTCCATGCAGGCTTTCATGTGTCTTGCACTGAGGAGAGGCTTCTGTCGGGGCACTCTGCCATAAAGCCCTGACTGGTGGAGGGCTGAAGTGATGGTTGACTTTCTACAACCTTCTCTCATCTTCCGACTGCATCTCTGGAGCTCAGCCACAGTGATCTCTGAGTTCTTCTTTACCTCTCTAACCAAGACTTTTGTGCTCTTCGTTTAATCCATCCACGTGCACACACACACAGCAGTGAAGTGAACAACCACGCACACACACACACACACACTCAGAGCAGTGGGCAGCTATTGCTGCGGCGTACGGGGAGCAGTTGGGTGAACGGTGCCTTGCTCAAGGGTCTCACCTCGGTCTTGGGATTGAAGGTGGAGAGAGCTCTGGTTATTCACTACCCCCCACACACAATCCCTGCGGGACCTGGGACTCGAACCCGCAACCTTTGGGTTACAAGTCCAACTCCCTATCCAAATATATAAATGCATATATGTAAATATTTTAAAAACTTGTATAATGTATGTGTGTGTTTTAATATAAACATAGTAAATATACTCAGTATACTTACATATATGTTTGCAAACAAAATCTTTTATTTTTTATGGAATTAATTGGAATTAATCATTTGACAGCACTAATATATTGTTATATTATAATTGCTAATAATTATATTTTGGGTGTGGATTTAGTGATGGTTAAAATCCAGAAAATGTTTGAAATGTTTGTTGGCTTGAAAAAAAATCAATGGTACTTACATTATTTTGCATTACAGTATTTCTAAAACCATTTAATTTTAAAACTATTTTTGGCTGTAGAGAACTATCATATTCTAGATTTTGTAACTATTGCTCATACTATGTATATATATGATCGCAGGAGTTTTCACAGAACGCTCAAGGTAAGGAGATGGACTTACTGCGAGTTACGGTGAAGGTGCCAGGGAAGCGTCTTCACCGCGCAGCTGCTCCTGGAGGACCGTCCCCTGGCCCTACTCTCGTCCCCCTGCCCGGTGTAAATGGACTCAGTAAAGATAAGCAGTCATCTGAAGGGGGAGCTACATGTAAATGAATAACCTTCTCTCTCTCATTTTCAAATGTACTCAATCAGAAATAAAGCAATTTGAAAGATTTTTCAAAATCATGATTTCTGTTTTTTTGTTTCTTTAAGCAAATCTTCTGACTGTGGAAGAGGCATCAAGAAGTGGTTTGTCATTTCATCACGATCACAAGGTGAAACGCTGCCCATCATCTGTGTCTAATAAAGGCTTCAGTGTGGGTACGTAAATATTTTGTTTACCATACAACCATACAAAATGGTAATTTTTTTGGTGTAAAATATTCTTTAAAAGCATAAACACTTCTAACTGGACAATAACAGCAGCTCAAGAACACTTTATTTCCACCATTCGGTCAGATAATTATTAAAAATCATATAACTCTATGAAATTTACAAAAGTGCATCATTCTATTTTCTTCTAACCTTTTACCAAAATAGTTCAATATTATGTTCATATTTAGTTAAATAGAGGTTAATGACAGCCAACTTTAGTTTATTAGTTAAATTTAATGTTAATGTGTGTGATTGATTCTGTAAATGTTATTTATTGCAAAAAATAAAATATGTAATATACCGTATAAATAAAATTCTATAAAACAATACAATGCTACTGTATTACTAATATTATAATTTAAATATACTCAATATAATTAATACTAATGTGATTGTATTTTGGGTGTGGACTTATCATCAGGATGGTTACAAATCTGAAATCTGACGCATCTTTTTTATATCTTAACAGATTCAAGTATTGAGGGTGCTACTAGTCCTCCTTTAGGAAAAGACCACATCCCGTCTTCTCCAATGACTGACAGGAAGAAGAAAAAACGAAACAGAAGTATTAATTTGAAAGGAGACGCAGCAGCTGGGCAGGCTGAGGGTAAGAGATCAGATTTATGAAAGATTTCCAGACACAATGATTCAGTTTCACGGATAAAGCAATCATTATTAGTACTTTAGTAGTTGAGGTGAATTAGCTTTTCTTTCTTTCCAAATGTGGGCCTGATTAATTGCTTCCTTTAAGGTTCTTTTACAATCTCTTTTACTTCTTTCTTTCCTCTGTCTTTCCTTCCTTTCTTTCCTCTTATCCTCTGCCGCCCTGGACTAATTTCTTGCACCGCAAGCCAAGCGCAAAATGTGGAAATTAAAAAGCTTTGGTAGCTTGAGAAACATTAACAAAACAGGTAACGTGAATGTATGAAACGAGTGGCTGAGCTAACTCCGTCTTGCTGTCTTTTCTGCAGTATGTGTCCATGTCCATCTCTTGTCACATCATTAGATTACAGCAAATGAGTCTTGAGTGTTTCTGTCTGTGTCCCTCTCAAACACATAATTATACTGAGACGATCCATTAGGCCGAGGACACAATGGGTGTTTTCATTGATCCCTTCCTCTCGTGTAAATAACTGTTGCTCTCGCCCAAACAGAAGAGGAGAGTGCAGACTTCATCATCATATCCAGCACAGGACAGAGCTGGCATTTCGAAGCCCAAAATCCAGAGGACAGGGACGCCTGGGTTCAGGCAATCGAAAGCCAGATCCTTGCAAGTCTACAGAGCTGTGAGAGCAGAAATAAGGTAAAGAGGGTAATAAAAAATCATCTGATCTTTATCAGCCTGACAGTATAAGAAATCCTTTAAACATTTACCACACAAACCTTGATTTATTTTGGTAACAAGTAGGGCTCGCTGCAGTACACAATATCCAGGGGCACATGGTTTGGATCCACATCTAGGAGGTGGAGATTGGTAATTTTATGGGTGGAGATGGGTAGGTTTAGTTATATTAAGGTGGGAGGAGTTGGATCGAACCACCCCCTGGATTAAATTAAAATGTCATTAAGTGTTAATATTATGTCAAATTATTTTATGACAGAAAATTATTCCTTTTTGTTTGTTTAATTTATTTTATATCGTCTTAGTAATGTCAAGTTGTCATGACAAAAACACTGACAGGTTAGGATGTATTTGATTTTATGTCAAGTTGTCATAACAAAGGCATCTCAAACATCTTTTTAAAGCAAAGTCATCTTTGCACTTAAAAGGCCAAAACTGAGCGAATGACACATAATGACAGTTGCCATAAACATGCATAAACCTCCTTCATATTCATAGCTTATGTCAGGTCATGATTATAAAGGTGTACGCTTAAAGTAAAGTGTTACATTTATTTTTAGTATTACATCACTTGCTCACCAGTGGATTCTCTGCAGTGCCGGCCCGAAGGGTTATGGGGCCCTAGGCGAGATTCAAAAATTGGGCCCACTGGTGTAAAAACAGTAAGAAGAAAGCACAAAAAAAGACAATTTCAAGATATATATGCTGCTGAATAAACACGGAGGAAGCACAATCTGAGTGGGTAGCACAAAACATCAAACCTTTGACAACAGTTATGGATATACAACTTATGAAACATATCAAGCTTAATATTCATATATGTACTCCATATACTACTTTAATGAGCTTCCATTAGTCCTGTCCTGCCTGCACTGCAACAGTTATGATGGGGCTTAACTACCTCACATCAAATACATGTCCCTCCCTGATATTTTTGTGATGTAAATGTCACAATCTATTAAAACATTTATAACCGATTATTTTACACAATTCCCGTAATTTGTTTTTACCATGGTTTCCCTATAGTAATCATGTTTTGTGATAGTATAATCATGGTTAATTTTCGTAAGGAATATTTTCGTATTTTATATACTTTTATATATTTCATATATTTTATATACTCTTCAGTGGATATTTAATGTTACCTATGTTTTGTCAATGTTAAAATTGTTTTTAATATATCAATAAAAAGTGTGACAGACTTTTACTGTAGTCTTTATCATTTTATTAAATTTAGCAAAATAAAAAGACCAAGTTTACTTTCAGAAGCTGTCACAATTAGGCTTGTAAATTGTCTCTTGCCTGAAAACTCGGATAACAAAAAGTGTGAAAGCAATTTCGTTGGGTCGTATTTGGTGAGTCACAGATACCATACGGACAGTCCGACCCAATATAACTCAGTTTGTGATATACCGTGTTTCGTTGAACGGCAGAAATTATTTTATGTACACTTCTCTGGGTCAACACGATGCATTTCCAGTGAGGCGCCGACTCCGCCCAAACAGCTATGATGCGATATCAACCAAGTCAATTGCTGCAGGTGTTATGCTAAACAGAGGTGCTTTGGCTGCTGTGTGTGTTTCTAATCTTTTTCCGCTTTTTTTTATAATGTTGTTTTTGTAATTATTATCATTTCCAGCTATTTGTCATGTATGAATTATACAGAGCTATTCTTTTAATAAAATATGGTGGGGTATTTTTCTTACCGTCGTTGTGAATTGTATCGTGTTAAATGGTATCTGTGCATTGCGAAGGGGCTCATAGTTTTACAAATACACTGCGCTACACGTGTAAAAAGTAAAAACGGAAAACATATATTGCGCTGGTATTCATAGGGGCCCTAAATCAATCCCGGGCCCTAGGCGACCGTCTGCATTGCCTGTCGGATGGGCCGGCACTGGTTCTTTGCAGTGAATGGGTGCCATCAGAGTCTAAATACAGTAGCTGATAAAAAGTCACAGTCATCAAAGGAATCCACATGGTTGCGGTCATTAGAACGGTAATTCACTGCTTTCACTTGTAAACAGTCTTTGAACTGTGCGTATTTCCCTCCTGATTCAGAGGAGATTCGCCAGAGAAATGTTTTTGTTTCTTACAAACACAAAGCTTTTCACTTCACAATATATTATCTGATGGACTGGAGTGGTGTGGATTACCTGTGAATTTTTGGGATGTTTCCATCAGCTGTTTGGACACATCCATTGGTGAGCATGCAAGTGATGTAATGCTACATTTCAACAAATCTATTCTAAAAGGGAAAAACATTTATCTTCATCTTGAATTGGATCAGAGTACATTTTCAACATTTTTTCATGTTTTTGTGTAAAATATTCCTTTAAACGTGCTAAAATAAAAGGCAATTTAAAAGGACAGTTCACCCAAAAAATGAAATGTGATGTTTAGTAGGTGACTGTGTTTCTTCAGTAGAACACAAACAAAGATTTTTAAATCAAACCGTTGAAGTCTGTCAGTCATATAATGGAATATATATTATATATAATATAATAAGTCAATGGCTACCAAGTGTCCTTTAATTTGATTGTTTCCAGACCAAAAATTATGCTTGTTCATCCTACATACATGAATTATGTTTGCCAGCAATATAATATACATATGAACAGTTTGCCCTGTAATGTTACAAAATAATAGACTTACTTTTCAACTCTCAGGCTCGAAGGAACAGCCAAAGTGAAGCTGTTGCCCTGCAGGCCATTCGAAATGCCAAAGGGAACGACCTCTGTGTGGACTGTGGAGCATCAAGTAAGTGCTGTCCAAAAATAAAGTCTCATAATGAAAATGTATGTAACATAAAATACTGTATATTGAGATCTTTTGTCATTGTTCACTATATGAGAATATTATGGTTTAATTGCAGATCCAACATGGGCGAGTCTTAATCTTGGAGCTCTAATCTGCATCGAGTGTTCGGGGATACATCGGAACCTGGGTACGCACCTGTCCCGCGTGCGCTCACTAGACCTGGACGACTGGCCCAGTGAACTCACAAAAGTGCTTACGGCTATAGGCAACCATATGGCCAACAGCATTTGGGAGACCTGCACCCAAGGGCGCCAGAAGTTGACACCAGAGGCAACAAGGTGAGCTGGCTTTGACTGTAAATAAATGTGATTACGGTCATTGGTTCAGTCATTTCTGTTGTAAAGAGGCACAGAGAAGAGTAGAAAGAAATTATGAACTGAATAAAAAAAAAAACTAAGAAACTTACTCTTAATTGAGTAGAAATATTTGAATAGAAACATCACAACAATTCTTTAACAATGTTAAAATGTCTACTATTACTTTAGATCAATGTAATGCATTCCTGCTGAATAAAAGTATTAATTGTTTGAACATGTTGTAATGACCCATAATTGTGCAATGTGAAGAATGTTTACAAACCTGCTAATGGCAGAAGAAACATTTCTATATCTGAAAATAATTATCACACAATTTTGTATAAGTAAATTTGCTTTGATGATGAATTGGAAAATGATTTTTCCAGCATTAACCAAAATGTAATGCAAAGTTGCAATAATGCAGTCTTCATCGTGACAGTGTAAACAGATAATGGCTAATGTGGTTAGCCACTATGATAATAATTTTGGCCTTTGCTTTATGTTTGTCCCAGAGAGCAGAGAGAGTCGTGGATCCGTGCCAAATATGAACTGCGGGCGTTTGTGTCGCCCCTGCCGGCTCAGTGCTCAGAGGACGCAATGTCGACTTGGTTGCTTAAAGCAGTAATCGACAGAGACCTCCCCAGACTTCTACTGCTCCTCGCGCACAGCACCAAGGAAGTGATCAATGTCCCACCAGAGGGAGCAGCGCAGCAGCAGCACAGCGCTTTACATGCAGCCTGTCAGCTGGGCGACGTGGTCATGACACAGCTGCTGGTCTGGGTGAGTTATCGAGCCTGTTTCTCTGAGTTAAAGAAACAGTTCACCCAAAAAAATGGAAATGGACTCACCCTCAAACCATCCAAGATGTAGATGAATTTATTTCTTCATAATAACAGATTTGGATAAATTTAGCATGTGGATCTTCTGCAGTGAATATAAGAGTCCTGATGTCCTCACAATAGTTTCATTCAGCATGTAAATTAAATCCGTGTATAAAGTCATTGTCTGTAAGAGTTGACTCTGAATCATTGAAATGAGCTGTTTTTAAAATGAATCCCAAGCCGTTTCATGTTGATGATTGCCCGCACACTTGTTGGTCTTTTTGCATTGGTCTTAAAGAAAATGCAAATTCATTCTTCACCACTAGGTGCTGCTTTTTATAAAGTGTGAAATATAGTGGTTTCCCTGCTAACACAATGCAGCACTGTGCTCACAAACACTGCTTTATCCGGCATTACTGGCATGATGAAATAAAAACGAGACCAATCACCACAGATTAGCAGATGAACTGAATTGTTTAGCAGTACTTGAGCAAGTAAGGTAAAAAATAAAAGCATATTATAAGACAATGGCAGTGTTTTTTGGCCTTGCAAGCATGTCAGCCTGTTGTTGGGGATTCTCAAAACCAAAATATGAACCTTTCACTACCCATATTAGGGGCACTTTAATGTTTTCTCAAGCAAGAATCTGCAAACAAATCCATCATTGAGGCTTTTTAACTTTAATCTGCTGTTTCCTGCTAAAGTATGAATCCATGATGCTTCCTCCAATAAAAAAAATGTCATTTCTGTCAAAATCCAAATATTTGTTTTAAATTGTTCTGGACTGTCTTTGCTTGTAAACTGTGCTTCATCGGTTCATATTTCACTCCTGATTCAGCAATAATATGGATAGAGGACTTGTATTTTAGATGGAAGCAACAGTTTAAAGATAAAAATATCTGAAATATGGATTTATTTTACACACATGTATCTCTTCACTTCACAAGGTAGGCTTGAGTGTTGTGCATTGCTTGAGGATTATTTGGCAGTTGATCTTATTCTGACGGCACCCATTCACTGCAGAGGATCCACTGCTGAGCAAGTGAAATAACTTTTAAATAACTAATTTTTTTGTTGGGTGAACCATTCCTTTAACTCTTGCACTTTCAGGATTGCATTGTTTTCCCATTTCTAATGGGTTATTCATTTGTATTTTATTTTTACTTAATTGTTCTCAAAAGTATGGCAGTGACGTGAAGTCAAAGGATCCGCAAGGTAGAACCGCATTGACGTTGGCGCGCCAAGCCGGGAGCAAAGAGTGTGCTGAGATTCTTCTCCAACACGGCTGCCCCAGTGAGACGTCGCCCACCTCCCCGACACCTGTCCTGTCCCGCAAAAGTAGCATCACCAGTATTGGACGTGTCAATTCCAGGAGGAGGGTCTCGTAACCCATGAACATTCACAATCATATAAACATTTCCAGGACCATTTTTATTTCTTCATACAGAGTTGTGTGTTCTCTGTGTCTGTAGTTCCTGTCCCAGGATATCCCCAACAATGCTGTATTTATATACTGTATGTTTATCCCTGCGGATTCCTCCGAAAATGGAAAATGTAAAGAGCAAAGAAGAAACTTGTCCATATTAGAACAGGCTTAGAATGACAGCTACATTATTTCAACATGCCTTTTCAAAAAAAACGGAAAACTGTTTTAACAGCTACAAAGCAATATTATTTATAATATGCTGATTAATATTCTGTAAAATAGAGATAAAATGTAGCTCAAGAATTTCCCAAAGCAATCTGAGGGAATGTATTTACCTGTCATCGTTCTTTAAAATAGACATCATGGCTGGGGGTAATGTAATGTAAGAACATGTTTATATTGAGAATACATATTTGTCATTGTGCATCATTTCTAAAAATTATAGACAATAAACTCTGATCTTCAACCTCTCTTTGGCACTGCTTGTTAAGTCTCCATCTTTTCACCTGGTTAAAATATACATTTTGCTACCATATGCATCAACAAAAATGACAGAATAAGATGACTTTTATATATTGTGCATTAAAATTTTGTTTATGAACTCAATACGTATAAATGCTAGACTGCCTAATGTTATTGACCTTATTATCCCATATTTGCATTCAGTAATCAGCAACGGGGGTTTGCTTAGCTGCACCTAATTTTCCAGCATGCTTATATCTAGCCTATATTCCAGTATGATTTTTAAAAATTTGTAAGAATGTTATTTGTTCAAGCGAGAAACTTGCTATTCAAAGAGAGATTCCTGAATGAAATATATAAATCAATACACAAAAATGTCCTAACAATGGCTTTTAAAATGTCCTAACATAAAACATTAAACCACAGATTCTTGAGACGTGGGGCAAAACAGGGTGCAATACTGAAAAATAAAACATTGAAGCTCCATTTATGTGTCTTATATGTACTAATCTACTGAATTTCTCATCAAAATGTGCTTTTCCCCTTGGACTGTGTAATATAATTTTACATGATCTTTAACAGCAATCAAGATAATGCATCAAAACACACTCTCATGTTAGCAAACAGACTACACTTTCACACGTGACAATTCATTAACAAATACAAAATATGACAAAACAGTATGCGACAAAACAAAGACAAATACGACAAACGGTATATTATCATTTACAAAGCTTTTATTTACTGTAGCAGCATTTTGATAAATCATTGTAACACAAATGATCCATTTTCCCTCATCTCAGAAGAGTATGTCTGCTGTGCATCTATAAAACAATTAGTTGATACCTCTATCCATTTACATTCACCAGGAACTTAATATTCACATTTAAACAATGATCCAAAAGTGATCAGAACACATCTGATCAGAATACACACAAATATCATGTATAGATACGTTTTATCCAGTGCTCTAACCGCTTTATGTTCACTAAACCCCTAACTCTAATAGAAGTGTTAACTACCCACAGAAAGCAATATGCTTTCAGGTCACTATTTAGTATTTATACATTATTAGTAAAACTTAAAGACTATTTTATATATATTTAATAGGATTCCTTTTCCAATAGGATTCCACCAATAGAACAATATGACACCATTATACTTTCCAATAAAATTCCCATTATATTTATATTAAATCAATTACATTTTCTATTGTGTTTTGTGCAGGGTTCTATTGTTTTGTTGTAGTTTTTAGTTTAGTTAGTGATTTGACATGCCATTTTTTTATATTTTGAATCAAGTTATATTATTGGGATATAGACATTGGTTAAAATCTACCTTCATCCTATTATTAAAATATAATCATAACTACATTTAATAACTGCTGGAGTTAATCTAGCATTACATACACAAACATTCTTGAGGTAAACTGGAGGTTTCTCACAGTAATAATAGGATTACATGCATTTCAATGGGAGGCGCTCCCTTTCAGTGCTCGGTGTTCAGTTTGTTTTAGCATATGACAAAATGGTCCTGTCTTAAAAACATCTAGCTCTGTAGCCTCGAAAGCATTTTTGGGCATTGCATGCGCGTTCTGAAGCAACCATGTGTTCTAGTTAGTTAGCTCACTAGGTTTTGAGACACCGCCCGTATGCAGGAACGACTGTCTGGCCAAACAGGAACCGAGTGAGATTATTTGGCTGTCGCTAACTAGCAGCACTCTATGGGTAAGGAAATATCTGAGCTGCTTTGCGGTTTCTATGTGCTAGTTAGTAGCTCATATGTGTGTTTCATTTTCACTGCGCGAGGTGATCCTGAAGTGCTAGTTAGCCCCTCATGCTAATGGAATCCAATGGCAACCGGTTAGCTATGGCTAATAACACACTAAATAAACTAGGATGAACTGGACAGTTTCGCTGCACACTAGATTCTGTGCTGCACATGCTTAAATATGTATATTTTCTACAAAGAAGTAGCACATACTGTTAATCAAAAATGCCTGTTTGTGTGGACTGATTTGTACTGTCTTTGTTAGGACACCCGTTGTTTTGTGAAGAGATTTATGTTCATGTATTTACGTGCAATGCATTTGTGTAATATAACGTTAGAACCAGCATACGAGACTGTTCTGACCTTGCTGCTTATGAATGTAACGTTAAACTTAAGTTAAAGTCAGTGTATTGTCTTGTAGTGAAAATGCATTAGGGTTTTTGTAAGGTACTTGAAAACGTTTTGTTTGCACTTTCCAAATTATGTTTGTCTTCATAATCTATAATCAAAATGTAATAACTAGCTCCGACTATATAACTTGGCTGATGATTATTTCAAGAGCATGTTATATTGGTTGCGTTCAAAATGCAACACTACTTTACTACCTTCTGAATTCTTTGCAGTATATACTTTATACTGCTTGCATAATTTCATGCTAAACCTTTTAAACAGTAATCCTGCAAAGTGGGTCATGTGACAACAGTGTTGTGCACTATTTGTCACACAGCTATACATGACCTGTTGCAACACCATACATTTTTTGTTCATTCGTTGTATTGGATGGGATGGGACAAGTAGACAGCAAGTGGTGTTCTGCACTTATCTTAAAAATAAATAAAAGTTTTTAATAAAAGTCTATTTATAAGGTTTGTATTTATTTGTATTTTGTTTTGTGTGTATTTAGGCAGCCTTTATATTAGGGTATGTATTTTAATCTAATATAAATTTGTAATGTAATATATTTTATTAAAGCTTTATTTCAGTTACCAGTCATATGTTTTAGTTTAGTTTTTCATTAAAATAACAATAATAGTGTAGATGTAGTATTCCATGCACACAGAAAATTGAAATATTGTGATATATAGTAGGCTATCAATATACATACTTTTAATATAGTAAAATATATATATATATATGTTGTAACATATGATCCAACAAGCCATAGCCACAAAAAAGACCACTTTTGATAAACTAATCACTTGTTAATAGATGAAAATCACTTGGAAATGTGTCATGTTACTAAATGCTGTTTCACAGTGACTTCAAAAGTAGGGAAGTGGTATAGTTACAGTCAAACCAAAAATTTCAACATTTCTCACATTATCACAGTTAATAACTGACAGAAAGGTATGTAATGAACTTGGCTGGAAAGCTGTCAGCGGTCAAATTTAAGTACACAATTAGTTAAAACCAATTTAGGTCAACCAATAACCAGTGCTTGATTTTGTTCAGTCTGTGGCGTAGAAAGGTGGCATTAGCAATTCAAGAAAAACACTTTTGCAAAACGTGGCCATGTCAAAGTTATGCCAGATTTTTATACATATTTCTAGTAGTCCACTGTATGAAGAATTTTTGGGTATCCTCACTTAACTAAATAACTACTGTAACTATAAATATATATATATATATATATATATATATATAAATATAGTTTTTTGTTTGACTGTGTGTGTGTGTATATATATATATATATATATATATATATACACGCCTTTAAAAGTACAGAATTTGCATCTTACTATTCTAATTCATCTGAATCTCATCCTTTTTTCCATTCACTGTGTTTCAGTCCAAACCCTGGCTTTAGTTGGAATTGCCAGGCATGCGGATCAGGCTGCAGGGCTCTGGCCACGCGGCCCGTCTCCTCTCCGAGCTCAACCGCTGCCGTCTGTCCCGCCTCCTATGCGACATCATCCTCCAGGTCGGAGGCCGTTCCTTCCCTGCTCATCGTGTGGTATTGGCCTGCTCTTGCATGCACTTTAACAGCCTCTTCCCCAGAGGTTCTGGCAATCAGGGTGCCGCTCCAACCACTTTCTCTCTGGACTTTGTCTCCGCTGCCAATTTCGAGAAGGTCTTGACTTTTATCTATACGGGTGAGATATTCACAGACCTGATCGATGTAGGAGTGCTGTATGAGTTGGCGGAAAGGCTCGGCGTGAGGGAGCTGGTGAACGCTTGCCATGCCACCTTTCCTGACCTGCAGAGCTCCAGCTCTGGAGACACGGCTGCCGAAGGGGATTTGGAAAGTGATTTGGTGTTGGCCAATGCCACGGCTGCATCTGTTTGCTCATCCTCTGCAGCGTCCTGCTCCTCCTTGTCTTCTTCAGCCGCTCCCACTCCTGTAACTCCTTCTCCAGTTTCTCAAGGCAGGAACGGCAGGTTGAATCGCTCCCACTTGGCCACCCAGTCGCCAAAAAATCAAGACTTGCAGGTACATTTGAGTTACAATCAACAGGTGACCAACAAGGGTAGTCCTTCTGACAGTAACCATTCTGCAGATGCTCTTCCTGGACTGACTTTGCAGCTTAAGACTGAGCAGGAGGATGAAGGAGCAGATGCAGGAAGTAGCTCAGTGGACCAGCTTGTTAATGGTAGCAAATCAACGTCAGGGGGTCAGGTACTATGTTCCATCCCTGATTCTTCTGCCCAGCATGGAGGGGAAACCTGTGCCCCTTCATCGTCCTCCAGTGACCCTTTGGACAGTTTGCAGCTGGGGGCTGTTGTGGGACCAATCAAAGATTCAGAATTTTTTGATGAAGATAATTCTAGGAAGAGGCACCGACTACAGGAAGAGCAGACGGAGGGCAGCGATCAGTGGCGAGGACTTTCAGAAGACATCATTGAACTGAGCGATGAGGAGGAGCACTTCATTGTGGAGGAAGAGGACGACGAGGACTTGATGTGCATGGAGAACGGAGAAAACGGGGAGTCTCTCGGGCAGCTGGCGTCATCACAGCCATGCAAATCCTGCGGGATGCTGCTTCCAGCGGAAACTGGTGTCATACGAACTCACGCTGAGACGCACCTCTCAGAAGCGGGATCGTGTCAGGTGTGTGGCGCCTCTTTCTCGGAGCGAGCTGCTGCTGTCGCTCATGCCCTCACACACGTAGGCATCTTGCTCTTCTCCTGCGACGTTTGTGAACATCAGTTTCGGACTGAATCGGCACTGATTCACCACAGGCGTCAGTCAGCTGCCAAGTGCGCCCCTCGAAATCCAGACCAACTGAACGGAGCCTCTCAACGACAAGGAGGAGAACTGCACTGCACCATCTGCGCTAAATCCATGGCAAAAGATTTTAAGGTTAGTGGAACATTTTACAAGTCTTATACAAGTCTTAAACCTAACCAGTTGCATAAACAAAGGGTGTGTCCCAAATGCGTAATTATGTACTTTTCTGTGATGCTTTTTTTGGCACAAATAGTGCAAAAAAGTGTGTTCAAATTCGAAAAAGAAAAAGTGAGCTTCAAGTGCAAGTCAACTGTGAGAGCTTTAATTAGATTGTGAAGAGGGAGGGGCTTTTAGACTCTTATTAATTACAAAATAACCATATATAATTCATAAACTACATAGTTGAGTACGCAGTGCATGAGGTACACTGTATATAAATAATTTGGGACGCAGTTACAGTCTAACAGTCTAACTAGTTTGACTAACTAATAGTTAACCAAGAGGTAATCAGTCTTGCTTTTCAAATTAAAATTAGACCAATATACCGTTTTATATACCTGAAATAAAAAAGGTAATATAAAATATAATATAGTATAAATATTCAATAAAACGCTTGGCAGCTTGCTGAGGTTAAAACTGATTGCTAAATTGCATAAATTAAGGCTAAGTAAGTGTAATTAATGAATTAAGAAGGAATCAATTAATCAAAATGAAAATATAAAAATATTAATAAATGTTAAAAAATAAAAAATTGTACATAACTAACACCTTTAGTTTTTTCAAATGACCAATTTTTATATTTATACAAAATACAAATATGCATATGTTTGTAAATGTAATAGTCTCTCTCTCTCTAACTATATTTATATACATTTTTAACATAAATGATTGTATATGAAATATGATTAAATATTAATAATAAGTAAAAAGCCTAATATTTTAAATCAAGCAAACATTGCTTTAATTGCATGTGTTTGTGCAAGTAAACTAGTAAACAAAAACTTTGCAATCAATATAACAATTAAAAACTGTATCACATATTACAATAAATATTAAAAACAAATAAATAATTAAATAAAACCAAATATTAATTTTTTTTTTAAATATTCTTTCTTTATTGTTTCATGTAACACAAATCACAGCACTATTGGTTAAATGCTGCTTACTAACGTGTGTGGGAAAGGAAGAAAATTTAATTCCATTTTCTTTGAAATTACTGCTATGTGTGATATTCTAATATGGTTAATATTATATTTATTGTTATAATATTCTAAAAATGTTTTCCTGTGATTCTTCTGACAACACTACAAAATCCTTATAATGTAAGAGACAAGAAGTAATACAAACTCATGACTTCTTTTACTTAAGTATTAACAGTTTGTTTTAATTAATGTTATTGATTTGTCTATGTTAATAATGGATGATCTTTTTCCTCAGGCTGTCAGGGACCATGTTCAGAGCCACGCATGCTTGAAGACATTACGCTGTGGAGTGTGCCAGCTGTCTCATCCCTCTCGATGCGCCCTCCTGTGGCACACACTGACACACCTCTTTCCTATTTACACTTGTCCACAATGCGTCAGCCCCTTCCTGGAGAGCACGCTGCTGGAAAGACACCTGTCTCTACACACAGAAGAAGGAGCGTCAGTGAAGCAGGACGACGACAGCCCAGAGACCAGTGGAGAAGGCCAGGCCGAGCTGCGTTGCTTCCTGTGTCCGCAGACCTTCCGCTCAGAAAGCGCGTTTCATTACCATCTCAGCGTGCATTCGAACGAGCTCCAGGGCAGCCAGGTATGGCCGGCCAAGCGCAAAGCGGACCAGCTCCTCGAATACTCCTCACCTACAGAGGCGAGCAGCTCGGGTAAAGCGGGCTACAACTTAAGCATAGGCTTCAGCATGCAGGACAAAATGGCCCACGGCGGTGCCCCGTTTCCTGCCGGACTCGTACTGAACGGTAACTCTGTTGGTGGAAGGGAAAAATTGTATCGCTGTCGGTATTGCGGTAAGCATTTTGCGCACTCAGGTGAGTTCACCTACCACCTCCGCATACACACGGGCGAGAAACCCTACCAGTGCAAAGTATGCATGCGCTTCTTCCGCGGCCGTTCCACTATGATTTGTCACCTAAAGACACACTCGGGTGCCCTCATGTACCGCTGCACCGTCTGCGGCCTGTTTTTCTCCACACTCAAGATGGTTTCCTCACACATGGAGCTCCATAAAGACCAGCTGCCACCCGATTTTAACATCGAGGAGACCTTTATGTATAATGACCACTCTAAAGAGCCCGTCCCCAATATGGACACCTGAAAGTCGCCCGCTTTCAGAACGCTCCGTCACACTGTGTGCCCACGTTTACTCCGTATGTTGTTGAGAACAAGTAGACTTAGAATGTATTTAAGTGTTTAATGTGATCGTCTTTGTGCCGTTTGTGTACAGAATGAGAACTTTTCTTGTTTTTTAAAGACTAAATTAAAAGTAAAACTTTATTTTAAAAATGTAGTTCTGATACTTGACCACTTGATGGCAAGAGAGACTGAGCAAGGTTGCGCTGCCAATCAAATCTTTGGACACGCCTACTCATTCTTTTCATTTCATTTCTTTTACATTTTAGAGTAATAAAATTACTTTTTATTCGCTTCTTTAAACCTTTGCCAAGAACATCGTAAGATGCAGCGTTTCAACATTGTTAATGACGTTTACACTTTTTGCCTGCTTTTCAATCACTATCATTAATTTAAAATGTAAAGAAATAGTTTTGCAAAGACTTGTTGCAAAGTCTTCAAAGCGAATTGCAACCCATTTCAATATGAGCATTAAGCATTAAGATCACAGCAAATGAATTCAGTCAAGTGTGTCCAAACGTTTGGTTTGTAGTGTTTCAATTAAGTCTGTTTTAACGGGTTGCTTTTCCAAGTGCTGATCTGCGATTACCTCTATATACTCTTCCGGCAACTCTATCACAATAAGCTAAAGGTCTCTGGTGATTCTAGAGAAGCACAAAGTAACCTTTGTTCTTACACAACGCAAGTGCACAATGAGAATAAACCAAGACTTTTTCTACGTTTTCTGATAAATAAAGCAGTTCTCTAGGTCAAGGATATAAATAAAATGGTTCTTAAAAAAAACAAAAACAAATGAAGGTACTTTTCTTTTACAGAGTAGGCGTTATTTTTATAGTAGTGCTGTGTATCACTGAAATAGACTAAATTAGAAATAGTTACTGTTATAGTTACTATATTATAATGCAGTATAATATAGTTTGGATGTTGTACATAAAGCAAAACCCTTCATATGTCGTTCATTTCATTTGGAAAAGATAAGTGATTCAGACTGAGGTGCTAATATATCAGTCGGCTCATTTGTCAGTTTTCACCTTCTTCACTTGGGACATAGTGTTTTGTACGAATGGTTTTGTCATAAATAAATGACAATTCTCTTGAGAAAGCTGTGATGTTCTTCTGTACCATTTCCCCAGCAGTAAAATGCCTGTTCTTTCTTATATGGGACAAATTTAATAATTTGGCACACTGGTCCATTCATAAGGCATATCATCAAACCACAAAGTATTTATTCAAAACTGCTGGGGCATTGTGGTTGTTATAGCTTTATTTGCAATGTAGCACAGAAAATACCGGCTGAACCTTATAAACTGCCTGGTTTTGTCAACTATTTATCTTGTTTATTAATCAATTTTATTTTTAGGAACAAAAAGCATTCTGTGACTTGCCAAGGTTTGCAGCTGATGTTGTGATTATAAAACATAAATATTTTGACTCTCAACTCTGATGTTGAATATGAGATGTCATAATACATTTTATCAACATAAAACAATTGCCTTATATCACTTCAGTGTTATTTATATGATTTATTCATGTTCAATGTCACTCTTTTACTACAGATGTACTTGTGTTCTGAGTAAAAACAGTACTTACAAAACCTTCCAGAGTCTTGCCTTTTTAACAGTAAAATTTTAGCCATGTTCACATAATTTGAACAAAACCACACCATTTGTTAAATACAGTGTATTTATATTCAACAAACATTTCTACAATGGAAAATACTTTTTAGACACCAGAGCAGCACATCTTCAAAAGAAATGGCACACACATTTTGCCCCTTGTGCACAAACATGTTGAAAAGACTTTAAAACAAATTTTATAAAAAAAATTTCACATCTGTGGCAATATGTACAAGTAAGCTGCTGTGCACGAAAGCCATTAAAATGGTTTGAGGTGTAGTGATTGAGCATGTGGAGAGCTAAGTGAAAGTTTTTGTCGAGCAGAACAATCAAAACAGTCTTTGTACAAAAGCTGGCACGTGGACAGAGCTTTTATGAGTTATCCAGGAGATCCTAGATCTGACGATAGGAACCGGTGAAAATAAAGGTTACGAAAGATTGACAGTATTTCCTTCCTTGTACTGTTAAGAATACTGAAGTGAGAAAAACAGGAGACAATAGGGCTAGTAACCGGGCAAGTGACCAAAAACAACTGCCCCAACAAGGCCACTTTTGTAGCGCATTCATGTGCTGCATTTCACCGAATCGTCATTTAGAAGTTGCCCTCTTCACGCACCAATGTCGGAGTGACTCGTGCTGGTGTTACTAAGCTTCCGCTCTTTTACTGCTGTTGTCCCTGCATTGTTGGTTACAGCATTACTTGGCTCAATAGTCGGCGGTAAAGAGATGCGGCTGATTACTGTGTTTATTAGACTGTTGCGGAAGCTCTTGCTAAGGAAGTTGTAGAGGATTGGGTTGGCGATGCAGTGAAAAAGCGACAAACATTGCACAAGGCTAAACGAGAAGTACAGCATCCCGACTGTGTTGCAGGAGAACAGGTGTGGGTCCAGGTCATCCACTGTCAACAAGAACAACACCAAATGGTACGGTAGCCAGCAGGCCACAAATACTAGTGAGTACACATGCACCAACCACACATCTCGCCGATTCTGGACATCTGGGTTTGTGCGGATGGCTCGAGCGATTAGGACATTGCAGGTGATGATGACCGAGGCCGGACCTAGAAACTGGAAGATCAGACAGAGGAAGGAAACTGATACGAACCATTCCATGTAGTAATGCTCGGGAATCATGTAGCAGCCCGGTTCATCCCACTCCAACAAGTCGACATGGACGTTTTCCAGCAAGGCCAGAACAAGCGACAGAAGCCAGATCCCGGCGCAGAGTAACCAGCGCCGTTTGTGCTGCACCGGGAAGCAGGCTGGCTTGTTGGGCTGTGTTAGGGACAGGTATCGCTCTAAGGTCATGAAGGCCAGGAAGAATGAGCTACTGTAGAAGTTTATGATGTATACAAGGTGCGTGACCTTGCAAAGGAAGCGGCCCCACAGCCAAACCTTGTCCATGGTCACCTCCAGCATGAAGAAGGGCATGGTGAAGACCACCATCAAGTCGGACAAGCTCACGTTGATGACGCAGAACAGCACGCCGTTCGCTGAATGCCGCCTTCGCCAGTTCACCCACACCACCAGGCTGTTTTCGGCCAACCCTACCATGAAGAGCACTAGGTAAAGGAGGAAAAGAGCGATCCGTCTGCCATCTATGTCTAGGTGGATGGTGCAGTCGTAGACAAACCATGGCGTGCCATTGAAGTAGTCGTACGACGAGTTGTGTAGATCGTGTGTCATGGTCTACAGATGGAAAAAAAAACAGAAGAGTTTGTTAAGGATTTAAAAATAAAGGTGCTTCATGTTGCCATAGGTTTTTTTTTTCTGAATGGTTCCATAAAGAACCTTAAACAACTGTAGAACCTGAAGGTTCTTTGTGGTGAAACATGGTCCTTCAAATTATAAAAAGGTAAGAAAGAGATGGTTCTTGGGCTGAATGGTTCTTTGTGGAACCAAAAATGGTTCTTCTATGGCATCACTGAAAAGAACCGTAAGCACCTTTATTATTAAGAGTGTAAATAAATACTTGAGCTAAGAAAAGCCAAAACAAATGTCTGATACAAACTCCTCTGCAGAATTATTTAGCTCTAAATATAATTACCTGAAATTCTTCACATAATCCTAAAGGCTTTAGATCTTTTAGGTTTAATTAAGATTGCAGCTAAACTCTGCAGGAAAGTGGACCCTGAGGGCCAGAGTTGTCCACCCCTGCTGTTAGAAGATTTTGGCAAGGCATTTTCCCCTAAAATCCATCTGTTTTGCCCGTTCCAACTCCAGTTTTGAGAGTAGACCTTGAGGGTCAAAGTTGCCCAACCCTGCTCTTCAGGCACCAAATATATTACTAGGTTTTTCTTCCCCAATTACAAGATTCAAATCAGCGTTAGCCCAGCAAATACAATATTGCTAATTAAATTGTTCTTGTTGTGTCCACATGACAAAGACTTAGGGGACATACCTCGCTATGTGGTTACCGAAGATGAGGGTCTCAGGGTAAAAGCAGTCCTGGAGAAATATTACCGGAGACTTCGCTCAACTGGAACGTTGTGTGGGATCTATCCATACATTTGGCTGTGGGGCAAAATAAGCTCTTCCCTCTCCCTCTCACGCGCCTGGTTGCTCCACCGTCACACTGACAGGACATCCTCACAGGACAGGAGGGGGTTGAATCCTACAGGAAGGACTCCAAGAATCTCTTGATTGCAGATAGTATCATCCATATAACCGGAGAGAATGTTTGTTTTTCTCCAAGTATTGGTCTAAACAACGCATGGAGCCAAGATGGAATTAAAGTGGTTGCACGAGGGTGTGGTGCAACAACAAAATAAGGATTAGAACAAGCCCCAGGGTGTATATGTTACTCGTTACCCAAAGCACAGCAAATCTGGACTTATGAGCAGGCACATAATACTCTTATTGGTTGCTAAAAGCACTGTAAATTCCGACATAATTATATGCAATTCGTGGTTTTAAACAAATCCATATCTTGTTCTATTTTTAAACAAAGTAGGTAGTGGATGTATTAAAGTTTACATGCATTTATTAGCATCTTCATTTGATCTACATGAGATATAGACAAAAACAAGCATTTAATAATTAAGAACCAATATTAGCAATACTACAATATGGAATTTTATAATATTAGTGCCCCTAAAGCAAACAGGTTTTGAATGCAATAACAAAACAATGAAACAATTTAAATTATGATTATGAATGTTTAGGTGCTTGCAGAAGGCCCTCCCCCCCAAAATAAATAAAAACATATATGCGTAAAATGAAAAATAAATATTTTTATTATTATTTTCTGTGTCCAGTTTCTTCACCACGGCTTAATTGTGAATTATTTAGATGTGTGTGGACTGACTGCTTCAATCTGAACAAGATAAGAGTTAAAACCTTTATCTTTTTGGCCCTGAGCTCTGTTGGGGCCCCTGTATTTTTTTCTTTTTTCAGAGAATCTTTTCCTAGTTCTGAAAGTCTAAAAGAAAAAAAAAATATTTAGCTGGTTTGTGCCTGATATGCTGAAAAAACATAGCCCGCAGCAGGACAATAGCAGGAAATGCTTTCGTGGTTGAGGGGCAGTGAGTGGCAGGCAGAGCAAGAGAGATGTAGGAAGCCAGCCGTACATCAACCCCCCACCGCCTCCCAGTATCCTCCATCGAACATTTCAGCAACTGCTTCAGAAGTGCACACACTACAGAACACTATAAACTGATCCTTAATCTGATCTGATTTAAAGACATCCATTTCTGCCTCGTAGCTTCTGGCTCCAAAGAACAAATGTTTGAAATGTTGGGGTTAAGACATATCTGTTTGAACATCCTTTAAGCAGTACTGCTCAACCCAACTTGAAAATTTATAGCAATCTGTCAGCAACAAAGGGCATAATTCATATATAAGCAAAAAACTGTGTGAATTATACATTAAACAAATTACTTCAGCGGGCAAATAGTTATAATACGTTCCTGTGTGTGTGTATATATATATATATATATTGCTGTTCAAAATTGGCAACCATATATTGTATGGGTCAAAGTTATATTTTTTTCTTTTATGCCAGAAATCATTTAAATATTAAGAAAAGATCATGTTCCACAAAGATATTTTGAAAAAACTGTATCGTTAATATATCAAACTATTTTGTATGATTGGTAATATGCATTGCTCAGGAGTTCATTTGGACAATCTTTATAGCAATCTTCTCAATATTTAGATTTTTTATGCACTCTGAGATTTTTAAATAGCATCTCGGCCAAATACTGCTCTTGTGGTCCAGGGTCACATATTTGGAAATTTAAGATCACAAGCACATTGCATTATGGGATCCTTTTGTTCACATGCTCTTTTGTATACAACACCTTTTGTCAAATTTAGTAGGCCAATTGAATATGAGATGCCAGAAACTGCATATACACTACACAAATATTAGTAGCATGATAGTATGTTATTCCAAAAAGCTAAAAAATCTGAGAACTAAATCAGGATTAATCAAAACAAATCAGAAACCGTTGGTTCAAAATGTAAACTGGTTCCAAATGAGGCCTATTGTGTACTTTTCACTTTTAAATATATGAATATTGTCCCTTTTCTTTGTATATTTAACTTATGAATGGCTTTTCCAGGGCTAATACTGCTCTGGAAGATGCTAACTTGCTTAACCGAGGGTTAAAAGTGACCCAGCACAGTATGAAAAACCTTAAGTAGAATAATGTGACGCTCTGAACTTCGTGTTCCAGCTACTCCTACAACCACAAGAATTTGTCAGCAGTTTGCTGGGCGATAGGTTTTTTTCCCCCTGCATGCTTCCCATTGTTAAGAGTACATCTTTTTGTCAGTGGAACAGGAAAGAGTTTGTCAGCAAAATCACAGCTCCTGGAAAGGACTAGGTGGATCCTGTCCTTGACCTCTCTTCATGTGTGGGTTCAGACCTCACGGAGGCCCGGGCTAAACCACAGCGACCTCAATTCTTCAAAAGTTTATCAGTTAGAATAAAAACAGTAGCTCATCATGCTATATAAATAAATACTAATTCAATTTTAAATGGTTAATACAATAAAAAAAGAGATATGATGTAATTATTATTATTTTTTACTAGGGCCGGGACTCGATTAAAAAAATTTATCTAATTAATTAGAGGCTTTGTAATTAATTAATCGAAATGTATCGCATTTTAATCGCATTTAATATTTGACCTGAGAACAATGAAGTTGAACAAGTAAGTTTTTTCATATGGATTTTTAGTATACCATTGAATAATGACTGAATACATAAGCTTAAGCAACAAAATATT